>OVAX01004687.1:0-12032 GCA_900406405.1 Lepidium africanum | reverse complement strand
GACTGAATTGTTCAGTCACAATATTCAGTCGCTAAATGCGTGTTTTCTTGTAGTGAAAACAAGCGATTTGTTGGTAGAAATTTCTGAAAAACAATAACACGATAAATAATGAAACGAAAATCTTTTGATCAAGAAGTGTTGACTTAAATGTTGTTCATAAGAAGAGTAATATCACAATTGAATAGATACACATACATACATTTTACTTATACATGTAGATGTATAACATGAAGCCGGGCCAATTAGGCAATTAATATACGTCACAACAAAAAGGCCTCCGAGACTTAAAAACCCAAAAACATAACAAAAGAGAGAACCTCGTTTAGGTTTTGCAATGGCAAAAAACCGTATTTTTAACGGAAATTGGCTTTGCCCTGGTAAGTCACACCAGCGTTCCAGTTAGACGGAGCAACGTTCCAAGCATATATGGTTTGACTGGTGGTGTAAGAAGTGAGCCGGAAAGAGAGAGATTGACCATAGAGAGAGGCAAAAGCTTGGTAAGAGGCTCCCCAATTATGGCTCATGCTTATCCAATTCGTGTGGCTACCTTTTACGGCCATGCTCTTGATGTCTCCGGCACCGCCCACGTTCATGACAAAGATGAGAAGCCAGTATGCATTGCCTTGGAAGCTAAACCTTATACCTCCACTTCTTTTACATGGCACTCTATATATCAATCAAAGAAATAATATATATTAGTAATATAGTTTTAGAATATATGAATACTAAAATATTGTGTAATGTAATATGTACATGTATATATATACCTTCGGTAGGCGACTGGAATGATACCGGCCCTCCAATAAGCGAGTTTCATGAAAGCCGGTTTAGCCAAATCGAAATGGGTTCTAGGAGGATTGCACCAACCACCATTGTTGGAGTCTTGGTACCAATTAGGAGGGCAAAGGTTGGTGGCTGTGACCACCGTAGTTGGGTGTCCATAGTTACAATTCTTCGAATTCACACACATCATTTGAAAACATTGACCGCATCCGTAACCATCTTTGAACAACGTCGTGCTTAGCGCCGCTGTGTTCGTGCCGTAGCCGCTATTAAACAAGTTTCCGTATCCACATGCACCACCTGTATACACACATACATAGTGTTATCAATTATATGCCATTAATCGTTATCTTATGCATGAAATATTGTGATTATCGAGCCCGGTTCATCACAAGTAAGTTATATTATTGTTTTGGAAATACTCAAAAAAAAATTATTTCTTGAAGTATGTTGTTTTTTAAACTTATGAAGATGAAAACGTTGGACCAAGTTTACGTACCCATGGTTTCACTCGCGGTCTCATCGCCGTAGAAAGTAGCGTGAGCAAATCTCCACGGGCTTGGTCGATAGTATCGTGCGGAGACGAATTCGCCGGATATAGCAAAAACAACGAAAACTATTGCGAAGAATTTATTGAAGCTCCATGAACTTGAGATCTTATTCATCTTTAATTTCTTTTTCTCTTTTTTCGATGGGGTTTCTCAAGCTTCGTTTTTTTGTTTGTTTATTGATGAAGAGGTCCAATTAGAGACAATCTTATATAGAGAGGCTAGTCAGGTATAGTGGTGGTGGTGGCTACGTGAGGGTCATGATCCATTTTTATCTTTTTTATTGGAGACTTTTGTCCGTACTGACTGGGATTTGTTCATTTCGTTGAATTTTGTTTCAGTAGAAGTATTAAATATATATAAGAGAAAATAAGTCAATTGTTGTTTAAACGAAGTTTTTTTGAATGTGAATTATATAATACAAGTAGACGTGCGAGCAAGTTCTGTAAATGTCTCTGGTACCGACTTTATCCCAATATCAATTTATACGTGCGTCTATGTATTTATTATACATAATCTTTATAAATTGAAACTAATTTCAATGATTAATTAACTTACATACAACCGCAGACATAAACTTTTGTACTGTCGTTTGACAAAAAGTTTAATCACGAAAGAGACAATTCATAATAGATGGATTAATTAACGGTTGATTTTTGAAATAAAAATGGTTGCAGTTTTTAGATCAAAATACATGTATAATGACGTTGACCCCACTATACTANATACATGTATAATGACGTTGACCCCACTATACTAATTCATGCATGCAAGTGATGCATTTAGATAAAAGGTTCTTTTTTTTTTTTTTTTGATAAGGTAGATAAAAGGTTCTTGGTTTTGTACATTTATTAATTTTAAAGAGGCAGCAATAATATAGGGTAGTTTAAAAGAACGTTCGTCATATGATTACAATATATAGTGGTCAGACGAAGTATGAATTTTAAACAAAATTCCGACCAGAAGTTTTATATTCCGCCACAAAACATGATTTTGACTTTTGAGCCTATAGGGATGAATCGACCAATGCCAAACATTCTGATCGTGGGAAAATCAATTAAATATTGTGGTATTCTGATTATCTCTTAGTTATCTTAATTGTTGGGTCAAAATATATCTATCTATTATCGATATATAGAAAATATAGTTGTGTATAACAACCCCTTATGCCGTCCGTACGACTGTCTCTACGAGGTTACGAAGTTTACAAATTGACATTTTTAATGCATTATAAGTTTACAAAACTTAACATTATATATGTTGGAGGTGGCTTAGCCTTTCTCCATACCCAATAAATCTAAATTCGTCGATCAAATTAAAGATAGAAAGTATTTGAATTCGAAAGCCCAATTCTGGGCCAACACAAGATCTCATGCGGCATCGTAAATAGCAAACATGCTTTTTAGCCGAAATCATTACTGATACAATCAACTGATTAGCCGAACACTGCTCTATCTGCTGCCTGACTTGTGGATCACTCTCCTACAAATATAGACGACAATTACATACGACCAAATCGAGAATATGCATTGATGAATTAAGAAAGGAGTCTTCCTATAAATAAAAGAGAACATTTATTGTACAAAGATCCAATCTTTTGCGCATTTCATACTTATAAAAAATGTAGTAGCCTCGACATTCTACTGCAGATCGCAAAAACTCTCACTCATCACTATTTTCGCTTGTATCTCTCAATAATACGATATCTTCGACCCTTTCTCTAATCTAATTATCATTAAAACTCAGTAATCATATAATTTGTTTGGACTATGGTTCAAACAATATAATAGTGTAAATTTAAAAATATTCCAAAATTACGATTCATTGATCATTTCATAATATTTGACGTTAAAAAAACTTAAAATTTAAAGGAGTCAATTTAAATTTTTAAACAGATATTTTTTAGACGGATCATAAAAGGCTTCAAACTATTTCTCATGGCTATGATGATTTTGTTTCCCCAATTCTATAAGGCTATGTGGCAATGGTTTTTCCATTTAACACCCTCATTTTTCTATTTTAATACTCCACGTCATCCTTTCTTCCTTCCACATAATCATTCAACACCCTTCTAATTTTTATATCACTACAATAGTTTTGTTTGATAAAAGGGTTTGTTTCTAAAATAACTCATCAACTAAAGTCAATGGATGAAATAATCTTCAACTTTATCTCTCCAAAACCCTATACAAATCACTCATACTTCTTCATATAATATCAAAATGTCATTACTTTTATGATTTTTTTTTTTAATTTCAGCAAAAGATAAAATTACTAAAATATTAATAGAAACTCAAATATATACGAAAATGTCATTCTTCTTCAATTCTTCCAACCACCAAAACCAAAAAAAAAGCTCTAAATGGTAATGTATCTCTACATTTTCGATCTCTTTATGCCTTTTCCCAACCTTCAACCATATTATCTCCTATTCTCTCTTCATTTCTATCCAAAAAACTCTATAATTTTCATTTTACCCTTCCAAAATTCTTAAAGCTAACATTTTTTCGGTCCATTTAAGGAGTATAAGCAACAAGTAATGGTTTAGTTCCACATTTTGGGCGTTTAAATAAGATAATTATAATCACTAAGTGAAATTTAGCTATTTTTTGCATATTTCAGAAATTTGCAGAGAGTAGACTTCAAATGAAGTCTACAGTCATAGTAGACTTCATTTGAAGTCTTCAGGTCAACGTAGAGGTTAATTTTGCATTTGACTATGTTTTTGATTCGGAGAGTAGGCTTCATATGAAGTCTGTACATTCTTGTTTGGGGAAAAAAATCGGAGACTTCACACAAAGTTTACAGAATAATGAGTCAGTTTTGCAATTGACTGAAACTTTGACTTTTACGTAGACTTCATTTGAAGTCTGCGAAAAACGCGCAGACTTCACAAGAAGTCCACGTTGTTTAGAGGAGTTATTTTTGAAGTTGACCAACATTTTTTTTACCAAAGAATCTGGAAATTAATTTGAAATCGCAGACATCACATGATGTCTTCTTGAATTCCGAAGACTCCAAGTGAAGTCTACGTTAGATACTCAGTAATGGGTCATACATATGATTTGTGTGGAAAAAAAATTAAATATTTATAAAATAGAGTAGACTTCTCTTGACATCTACTCAATTTCCAGTGAAGACATCTACGGAAGTCTACGACGACGGAGACTTCACCTGGAGACTTCTGTATTAAAAGTCAAACTTAGTCAATTGCAAAAGTAATCTCTATTTTATAACGTAAACTTCACGTGAAGTCTACGCCATTATGTGGAGACTTCTATTTTCAAACAAACCAAAGGAGACTTCACGTGAAGTCTACGTGTAAAATTCATTATCCTGGGTAATTGCAAATATAACCTTCAAAAATAGAGACTTCTCTTGAAGTCTTCGTCTTGAAAGTCAACATTTAGTCAAATGCAAAAATAACATGCGGAGACTTCTACTGAAGTTTTCTTTGACTCGTTAAACTTCATGTGAAGTCTACTCGATAGTGAAGCAGACTTCACCCGAAGTCTCTCTATGCTAATTTTTTAAAATTGAATTTTTTGTGGGTAGTAACGATACTTTTAGCTAATTATATGGTTCTAATATTTTTTTATATAATGTTTTGCAGGAAAAGTGTTTAGCTACATGTTGTTTATGGAGAATGGATAATGAAAGACTTGTGTTGACATTTCGAGGTTGATAATTGTAAAGGAGGAAGAATGTTATATATAGAGGATGGGTGTACACATGGTGAACTTCTTGGAATGGTACAAGATGATTACAATCTCGACGTGGAAACCAAAACTGTAGAGTTAATATTTTCACTTCCAGTTTCAATGTTGCAAGAAATGCCACCTAATACTCCTCCTATGCACGTCACAAATGATAGAAAAGTTAGAAGCTTGGTTGAGTTATGTAAGCTGCATGTTGTACGTTTATGTGTTGCTGGTGATTTTCGAGAAAGTGCAAATAAAGCAGATAAATGTGACGCATAATGGGACCATGATGACGAGCAATACAAAGACAAAAATGGGATGAAGACCTTTTAGAAAATAACATGAAATATGAATGTGATGGCGAACCCGTAGTTTACATGGATGGAAATTATAACCAATATGGGAAAGTATAAGACGAAGATGAAGATGAAACGCATCTTGGGAACCTGAATCACGTTGAACAAGATGACAAATCCCAAAACATATATGTCGGTCGGAGTTTTTCTAGCAAAGAGGAGTTGATATCAGCATTGTGATTGAGGAGTATACTTTTGAAATGCAGTTTCCGTGCAGCCAGGTCAACGAAAGAACTTTTCGTGGCAAAATGTGTTCTTGAGTGTGGGTAGAAGGTTAGAGAGATTGTGACATATGCAAGGGACACTTTTTGGGTAACAAAATGTGATAATGTTTACACATGTTCAGTGGTAGACCGATATGCTAACTTCAGAAGGCATTCACCAAAACATATTGGCAAATTATTTGTAGATAGTTTTGGAACAATTGATGGAATCATGCCAAGGCATATCGAAGAGTCAATGAAGACCATGTATGGTTTGAGGTTGGGTTACACTACTTCTTACCGATCATTGATATACGCCCAACAATTGGTCTATGGGACAGCAGAAAATGGTTATGGTTACTTGCCTTCTTATTTGCATTTAAATCAGGAAGCGAATCCGGGAACTGTTATAGGGTTTGAACTTGATGATCATAAAAGATTTAAATATCTATTTATTTCGTTTGGTGACTCGATAGCTGGGTTTCATTTTCTTAGAAGAGGAATTGTGGTTGATGGATGTCATCTAACTGGGAAGTATGGTGGAGTTATGCTAGTAGCAACGACTCAAGATGGTACTAGTTTCTAACATGCACAACTCCATAAAGAATGCGTGCGGCACAGTGTTTCCTTGGGTAACACGAGTCATATATTACTATCACTTTCAGAGTAACATAGTCACCATGTTTAAAGGAAAATAACTCCTATATTTGGTCAAAGCAGCGGCATATGCGTACACTCATGCTGACTTTAACCGACACATGGACGAGTTGAAGCATATTAACGCCACCCTTGCTCAGTACTTGGTAGATGCAGACCCAAAGTTGTGGTCACGTGCTAATTTTCCAGGTGACAGATACAACATTCAGACGAATAACATCACAAAATCTCTCAACGCCTCATCTAAGTTAGCCAGAGGATTTCCCATAACCTTCCTTTTGGAGTACAAATGAGAGAAACTAGGAAAGTGGTTCTACAAATGGAGGGAAGATGCATTTAGTCTCCCAACATGTCATAATCGTCCATTGTAATTATTCTAAATGATCCTTCCCCATGTCATTGTTTTTAACTTTCAACATGTTCATCGTAGCTATTAAACTGTTGAATTTGTTATTCAATAGGTCCATTGTAAGTATTCTAAATGGAGTGTGCTTAGGAGCGTGCAATATAAAAAGAAATCTTTCATCCCTTCACTCTGAAGTTAAAGCTCTGATTTGAGATATATTTCGTTTGGTATCCCTACTGATTTTAGAGGTAGAGATGGTGTTGACTATGCAAATGTTAGAATATAGTAAATTTAGAGGAATGCCCAGTCTTCTCCCCCCTAAATAGAAGATTTATCAAGGCTGAATAGTTGTTTCAGTTTTTAATTTTTTGTTTGTTTTTCTCTCTTCATTTGATTCCTAAAATTTTGAATTATAAAACAGATTTTCCCGTTCAAAATATTAATTGACTTTCAACCTTAGTTTATTGACCACAAAATTGAGAAAAAAAAGTTGTATGTGGCCTCTAGTTTAGTGGCAGACGGTAAGTCCACTAAAGATATGCACACTTGCACATCCCAGAATCGAGTCCCACCACATACATTATGTAGGAACTTGGATAATGTACCGGTCAGTTGTGGCCCTGTGTTAACAAAAAAAAAGTTAGAAAAAAAAACTAAAATCAGTTTCACCATATCTAAAATTTTATCAATTTTTGGAAGTGTATATATAATCCCAAACGATGGATTAGTCTATTGTATTGAGATCAATGTTATATTCACAACAAACTATAAATATATTTTGGACAATAAACTATCAAAGAAAATCATAACACAAAATGCTTTGTGTTCATGTCTCTTCTTCTACTCTTTCTTGTTTCTAATCTCAATGTTTTTTCTAGTAATCTCAGCCTCCTATATATCTCATCATGCCAAATAGTTTAGAATACCTTGAGATTATTATTGATAGGTAAGAAGTATATATAGGTCACAAGAGACTTAATGAACAAGTATACGATATTAACATATTTAGACATATGGAAAATATCATTTTCCCTAATACTCCCCCCTCAAGTTGGAGCATGAAGATCAAGAACGCCCAACTTAGACCAAAGATATTTGAATTGATCACGACCAAGAGCCTTAGTAAAGATGTATGTGGGTTGCTCTCGAGTAGAAATGTATGAAGTAGCCAATGTACCAAAAATCATTTCATGAGAGAGATACATGAGATTGCTTCTTAGTTTTCCATGAGAGAGGTGAATCACTGAGCATAACCAATAGCCAGTCAAAGATTTGCGAGTCGCTGGACATGTGTTGAAGTCAGAGTCGCAGTAGGCATTAATTTGAAGTGATGCTTTAGAAGACAAGACAATACCTTGACCAGGAGCAAATTTTAAATAACGGACTAACCGTCCCAATGATCATCGAGAGGGACTTGCATAAACTGAGCCAAGATATTCACCGCATAGCTAATTTCTGGTTTCATGTGAGTGAAATAAACAAGCCTACCAACAAAACGACGATACCGAGTGGGATCCGAGTAAGGTGCACTTGTTGAAGTGAGAAGTTTGTGATTCTGCTCAAGAGGTGCCTCCATAGGCTTAGAACCAGACATGCCACATTCTTTAATAATATCTAAGCAGTATTCTCGTTGAGAAAGATAAATACCATCTGGTCCTCTCGAAACCTCTAAACCAAGGAAGTATTTTAGCATTCCAAGGTCCTTCATCTTGAAACAACGACTGAGATAGGCTTTATAGGAGGCAATAACTGCCGAATCATTCCCACAAACAACCAAGTCATCGACATATACCAACACATGAAGCAGAACTCAACCACGTCAATTAGCAAAAAGCGAATTATCCTTGTGTGACCGAGTGAAACCATAATCAAGAGAAGTTATCGAGAGTTTAGAAAACCAGCATCTTGGCGCTTGACGGAGACCATAATAGACTTATTAAGTTTGCAAACAAGAGACGGATCAGTAGGAAGAAAACCAGGCGGAGGCTTCATATAGATGTCTTCATTAAGATCTCTATGAAAAAAGACATTATGAACATCCATTTGATGGAGTTCCCAGTTTTTAACCGAAGCAATAGTGAGAAGTGTACGAACAGTTTGCATTTTGGCCACCGGCGCAAACGTATCCGAGAAATTAACACCCTCTTCCTGATGATTTCCAAGAGCGACAAGGAAAGCCTTATATCTTTCAAGAGTCCCGTCAGATTTGAATTTAAGGCGAATACCCACTTTGAACCAAGAGCTTTAACATCCGGTGGTAAAGGTGTAATAGTCCATGTGTTATTTAATTCCAAAGCATCAATTTCCTTTCTCATGGCTTCACGCCATTCAAGAATATTGACTGCCTCTTTGTATGTGACCGGTTCATCCACCAAAGTAACAGCTGCGAGAAAACGTTGATGCGAAGAACTAAACTTGTCACATGAGACAAAATCAGGAATAGGATAGAAACACATACCTGAAGATACTAGAGAGGAATAAGGCTTGAGAGAAACGAGGGTTTTATCACATTGAGCAGCATAAGTAATGTATGGAGCACGTAGAACCGATGGTGTTCTTTGTCATGTACTTCGACGAAGTGGTTCTGTCCCAAGAGCCATATTGTTATTCAAGAACACTAACAGCAGGTGTGTCCGAGATTACTGGTGAAGATAGACCATAACTTGTTGTAGTCGTATCCTCAGGAGGCGACGAAGGTGGAGATGTAGGAGTAGGTACAGGTAAATCCGCCTCAAGAGATACAACCGACAGAGAAGGAGTGATATTCATGCATTTTATCCCACTTTAGCTTCATAGTTTGCGTATGTTTACATTCATTCTCATTACATATTACGCATTTTAGAGTCCCATTATGAGCATTTTGGCATGTACATATCATTTGGAGCATCTCAGGTACAACGAAGCATTTTGGAGTAGGATAGGCTTGAAGACTGCATGATAGGCTTGAAGACTGTAAGATAGGCATGAAACTAAAGAGCTTGAGCCAAAAACCTTAAAACTGAAGATTGCACAAGCCTAACTCACTCAACTCGCCAGCAGAACTCGACCTGTACCAGCGAGTAGAGCATGTTGACTAACCCAGAAACAGTCTTTTTGGGGTACTCGCCTGTCAGACTCGCCAGTCACAGGCGAGTTTGAGCATTTTGGAGCATTTATTGAAGCTGGACTATGAAGACTTGACCCTTGTACTCACTAGTCACCCCTGAAGCGACATGGACCGACTTCATTTATTTTGACCGACTTTACTTTTTGTTGACTCGGATTAGGGCTTCCATGTATTTGGGCAATATAAATACCCTTTTAAGCGAAAAAACGTTGTATCAGAGTTTTTGCTACTTTCGGCTAGATCTAAGAATTCTCTCTTTGTCTCTTTCATTATTCTTTGCTGTCTTGAATGAAAACCATTGTTCTTGCTTGAATCTCATTTTAAGTTGGTTTGATTTCGTTTCCATTTATTTTATGTTTCTGCTTATGTTTTCTGTTTCTAAGTTAGAGACTGCGCGGCTATCCATGGATAGTGAGTAGTCTGTTTAGGGTTTTGTGAGGAGATGGAGTAGATCTGGGTCTGATTAAGACTGAGTGAAGAAAGCGAAGAAGACGTTGAGGAGCCAAGATTCCTGGATGTGAACAAACTCAAAGGCTCAGAAGTGTTGAGCAGGAATGGTGCAGATGATGAAGTGGTGTACAACCTTTACCATCCATCTAACTTTGATGTTGAAATTATCTTGCCTTGGAAAGAGCTGAGCTCGCTAAGTACAATTCAGAACGTGGAGTTTGCTCATCCATTGAGCATGTTCAAGCGAGTTGAGCTAGAGCTTGCACAGCTAAACGCTGAAGCTGAGAACGATGAGGAGCTAGAAAAATATTTCTTTGATGAGTACAGTCAAGCATGAATGGGCATTCCAGCTAAAGAGGCTAACAAACGAATTAGCAAGTTGCATAGGCTTAGAAAGTGGCTGGTCAAGAAAGTGAAAGGCTTAGCTAAGGAAAAGCATGAATGGGCCAAGGAAAGAGAGGAGTTGCGAAGGGAGATGGATGCAATCAAGGAAAGGTTTAGCAGCGAGTTACCTCGTGGACAGGATGAAGCCGCTCCAAAAAGACATTTGGTTTCAACAGAAGGAGCTTATACCTCAGCACAGTCAGCCCAAGTTCAAGCTCGCCACTCATCTGCTGAAGTGAAGGAAAGAAGGATGACAAGAAAAAAAGTGCCAAGCAGAGAAGCTATTATAAAGACAAGATATTGCAGCAACTGGCGAGCTCGACTTTATGATGAAACTGGCGAGCCCAGCGGAGCAACAGAGCAAGCTAAAAATCCTGCGCCTGAACCAACCATCAACCCGGCGAGCTACACGCTTGAAGAAATGAACGCTTCAACAGCTCACATCTTCAACCTTTGAGTCAACAAGCACCAAAACCCATTGTAACATCCATAGCTTTTATCTCCTTGTGTTTTTATTGTTTCTTTTTCTGTTTGATGCTTTTGTTTGTTGTCTGCTCTATCTATCTAGGATTCTTTTCTCATGCTTTCATTCACACAGAGCACTGTGTGATTTAAGTTAATGGGAGAGTCCTAGACATCTATTAATATGTTTTATGTGTTCTTATCTTCATCTTTATTGTATACCTTAACTCACCACTCATTCATCACATTTAGAGCTTAGATTGCATCTCATTCATTCACTCACCCTCTAACTTGCATTTCTAATCATAGAAAAACGAAAAAAAATTTCTTTCAAGCATTCTCATGCATTTCATACTAGGATTGAGTCTAGTTCTATGGGAATCATCTTGTTCAGGAGAAAAGTGAAGGTTCGGGATCCCTCACCACCGTATCTATCCGGGGAACAAATTGAAGCAGAAATTGATTATTATGGTTCTCTAGCAATAGTTCCCCGTGGGGGTAATTGGCATGTTCCAAGTAATATGCCGGACTATTATGGACAACATCACAACTGGCACAAAAAAAGTATATTTTGGGAGCTGCCATATTGGAAAGATTTGCTGATTCGACACATTTTGGATGTGATGCATATCAAGAAGAACTTTTTTGAGAATATCATCCATGCAATACTTAACGTAGCAGGGAGGAGTAAAGATAACAAAAAGTCACGGTTAGACTTGCTAGCTGTTTGTACTAGAAGTGAGCTTCATATGAAAAACGATGGCAAAATTCTAGTTCCCATATTCAGGTTGTCATCAGAAGCGAAAACAGCGTTATTCAGTTGGGTGTCATCAGAAGTANAAGTTTCCTGATGGATATGTTTTGAATCTCTCCAGATGTGTTGAGCAAGGGCAAAAGTTTACAGGGATGAAGAGTCATGACTGTCATGTGTTCATGCAGCGGCTATTACCATTTGCTTTCGCCGAGTTATTTCTGAAAAATGTACATGAAGCACTTGCAGGTAATTATTTAACCTAATTAAGTAATTAATATATAT
>OVAX01004686.1:0-12038 GCA_900406405.1 Lepidium africanum | reverse complement strand
CAACCTAAGGTGAGGATCAAGCAGAAATCATGAAAAACAGCAAGAACACAAAGAAGGAGGCGGAGAGAAAATATGGAACTAGCCAAAATTGGCAAAAACTAGGTTTAGGAGAGTTGTTGTGTGTTTCTAACATAAAGGGGTATTTATAGGGCCAAAACACGAAAGCCCTAATTTTAAGTCAACAAAACATAAAAAGTCGGTCAAATAAAACGAAGTCGGTTTAAGTTGCTTCAGGTGTCTGGCGAGTTGAGGGGTCAAGTTCTGGAAAATTCAGCTTCAGCAAATGCTCAATATGGGCTGCACTCATCACACTCTGGCGAGTTGGAATGGCTCAGCTTCAAAAACATGAATTCTGGCTAAGTCTGGAATGTCCAACTCGCTAGTGTCAGGTGGGAGTGACGGTGAGTTGGGCCTTGAAAACTAGAAGATTTGGCTAAGTGCTGAGGCTTGAACTCCCCAGTGTCAGGTGGATGTTGGTGGCGAGTTGAACCTTGAAAATCTGAAAATTGGCTAAGTCCTTAAGCTTGCACTCGCCAATGCATGGTGAGTTGGACATGAAGAGTTCAGCCAAAAATGTAATTTTTGGCTAAGTATGGGACTCTGAACTCGCCTATGCCGAGCGAGTTGGCTGAGGCAGTTTGAGTACTTAGCCTGTAAAATCTTTAGTCTTGATGTTTTGGCTCCAGCTCTTCAGTTCTAGGCTTAGCTTGAAGTTTGGCATGGTGCTTGTTTTGGCTGCATTTGCAGGGTACTGACTAACTGAGGCTGCGAATTAGAACTCTTGACTCTGGTTGGCCCAAGCTTTTCAGCTTCACGCCTGTTTTGCAGTCTTCAAGCCTATTTGCTTCAAAATGCTCCGAATTGACCCAAAGTGCTCCAAATTGCTCCAAAGTTCCTGAAATGGTCCAAATGCTATGCAAATGCAAGAATGATCCTAATTGGACTCTAAAATGCATAGTATGGAATGTGAATGAATGCAAACATATGCAAACTATGAAGCTAAAATGGGGAAAATGCATGAATATCAACTCCCCCAAACTAAGTCCTTGCTTGGCCTCAAGCAAGTGCAATGAACTAAGCTGGAAGAGAAGTTGCAGACGCATAGACTATCTAACTCACCTGTCTAGCACCTTAACAGGCTGAAACTGTAAACCACAAGTGAACCAATGTTCCTTTATGACTCTAACTGCATACTCACCTATAAGCTTAGCATTCAATCCCCAAATCCCTAATGCCTAAACTGGTCTCTAAGAATGCAGACATGAATCCTTATTTCTTAGAAGTGAATGCCTCAAGAGGGACTATAGATCAATGAACATGTGATTCAACTTTCTGAACTTGGCATGGCATAGATTCAATTAAGCACACTTGTGAGTTTCTTTGATTTGTTTAAGCACAAACTCATGGTCTTCGAATCCGCAGCTTATTCAATGGTCTGCTTCACGTCCCTTTTGAGGATCCACACCAATGAATAGCTGCTTCATGTTCTATACTCCATGATTTCAGTGAGCACAAAAAGGTACGGGTTTACGCATAATTCCCGCTCACCTTAAGCATCATTGAATGAGTTACAGGTTGAAGAGCTTTCATTTTTAGTTATTTTGCCACACCAAGCTCAAGCAAGGAAAATGTTCAATGCATCCGCAGGCCCTATCTTGGCGAGTTGAGTTCGAGTTAGAAGGAAACAGGCCTGATTCTATCAAGACACAAACACAAGCATAGCTTTCCAAGGCAAATGATCCACCTACAAACTTTCAACAGAGAGAGATCACCAAACTACTAAGTTCGCTATGGTCACTAGCCAACAACCTAGCAAGAACTTCAGCAAGTTGATCAAATATGAAATGCATGTGAATGCTAAAAATAAAAATTTTATGGGCTTTTATGCAAGTTAGATAAATGAGATGAAATCTAAGCTATGAATGAATGAATGCAAATGAAAAATCTTAATGGATTTTTATGCTATGTATGTGATGCATGTAATATCAAGCTAAGATCACAAAAGCATAGTTAGTAACTCCTAGAACCCTCCACCAAACTTAAATCACACAGTCCCTGTGTGAATATAAGCTTGAACTGGAATCCTAGGTCAACAAAGCAAGAACTCATATGCAGTTGTGATGAAACAGTTGGAGTTTTAGGTACCTTTGGGCTGAGCTCGCCACTCTGTTGAAGAGTCAGGCTGAGCTCACCATCCCTGCAAGCAAACTAGGTGGCGAGTTTGAGTTGTTTGTGCCTGATTGAGCTGTACTCGACCTCCGCTACTCCTGATGCATCTTCATTATGACCTGACACATAGAGCAAAGAAAAATAGTAAGCGAATATTTAAATGGATAAGCGTGGGATTGCCTCCCAAGTGCGCTTGTTTAAAGTCTCTAAGCTTGACTTCCCTCTCTTGTCAGATTTGAGGAGGTTCGTCAAGGAGAGCTAAGATCCCCTCGGGTATGATTTTCTACTAAGTAGGGCTTGACTCGCTAGCCATTTACAGTGAAGTGCTCTCCCTTCTTGCTGATTAGAGTGATTACACCATAAGATAGAACCTCTTTTACCTGAAACGGGCCTGACCATCTGGATTTCAGCTTGCCTGGGAATAGCTTAAGCCTGGAGTTGTATAGAAGCACTTGATCACCAGCTGAAATCACTTTCCAGTGCTATATTCTTGTCATGGAGAGCTTTAATTATTTCCTTGTAGATATTCTAACTCTCATATGCATCAAGCCTGATTTCTTCCAGTTCATGCAAGTCAATAAGCCTTCTTTCCTAAGCTGTCTTCTGTTCAAAATTCAGAAATTTTATTGCCCAGATTGCTTTGTACTTGACCTCAACAGGCAGATGACAGGCCTTTCCATACAGTAATTGGAATGGTGTTCGCCCAATTGGAGTTTTGTGAGCTGTACGATATGCCCATAAAGCGTCATCTAACCTTGCAGGCCAATCACGTCTTGATGCACTTACAATCCGAGAGAGGATCCCTTTGACTTGCTTGTTTGACACTTCCACTTGGCCACTAGTCTTGGGATAGTAAGGTGTAGCTACCTTGTGTGTAACTCCATATTTTCTTAGCAAACCTTCAAAAGTCTTGTTGATGAAGTGTGACCCTCCATCACTGATTACCACTCTAGGGACCCCAAACCTGGGAAATATGATGGTCTTGAATAGCTTGACCACTACTTTGGCATCATTGGTTGGACAAACAACAGCTTCAACCCATTTTGATACATAGTCAATAGCAATGAGTATGTAGGTGTTTCCAGCAGAGGGTGGATTGAATAGCCCCATGAAATCTATTCCCCAACAGTCAAATATCTCAATGTGCAGAATTGGATTCTGAGGCATCTCGTTGCGTTTGCCAATATTTCGTGCTCGTTGACACGGATCACATTTTGATATGTAGGCTTGAGCATCCTTAAACATTGTTGGCCACCACAACCCAGCTTTCAAAATTTTTTGAACTGTCTTAAATGTAGCAAACTGACCACCATAAGCTGAACCATGGCAATGCTCTAACACACCCTGAACTTCTTCCTCAGCTATACATCTTCTAGACAATCCGTCAAAACCACTCTTATACAGATAAGGCTCATCCTAAAAATAGCTGTTGACATCTCTGAAGAACTTCTTTTTCTGGTATTTATCCATCTGCCTTGGTATTTCCTTCATAGCTAGATAGTTCACCAAGTCTCCATACCAAGGTAGATGTGTTCCAGCAAGCTTACTCCCTAACTTATTTTGGTCTGTCACAGCTTGTAGACTGAACTCGTTGCATTGTTCCAAGTGGTTGACTGGCGAGTTGGGCTATGCACTGCGAGTTTTGGCAACAGACTTACTCAACTCGTCATGTCCATTGGCGAGTACTGGCTTGTGTTTATTGGTTTCGCCTGTTCTGACTGCTAAAAGTTGTTCTTCTGGCATTGAGTCATCTATTGGTATAGGGTCATTGATCATCATCCTAGATAGGGTTATTGATCATCATCCTGGACAAATGGTCTGCCACTCCGTTCTCAACCCCAGGTTTGTCAACAATCTCAATATCAAACTCTTGCAATAGCAAAATCCACCTTAAGAGTCTTGGCTTGGCATCTTTCTTTTTCATGAGGTACTTCAAGGCAGCATGATCTGTGTGAACAACCACCTTTGAACCAACCAAGTATGACTTGAATTTCTCAATTGCAAAAACCACAGCCATAAGCTCCATCTCTGTTGTAGTATATTTGGTTTTAGCGTCATCAAGTGTTTGGCTTGCATAGTAAATCACATTCAACTTCTTGTCTAGTCGCTGGCCAAGTAGTGCTCCAACTGCATAATCGCTTGCATCACACATAATCTCAAATGGTAAGCTCCAGTCTGGGGCTTGACCCAAAGTGCTCCAAAGTTCCTGAAATGCTCCGAATGCTATGCAAATGCAAGAATGATCCTAATTGGACTCTAAAATGCATAGTATGGAATGTGAATGAATGCAAACATATGCAAACTATGAAGCTAAAATGGACAAAATGCATGAATATCAGATTAACAAATAGATTCTTCAATGGATTAAAGAAATAATCCAAGATTGAATCATCCAAAAGGGTTTCAAAGCTTTTCTCTCAAAATGTCTCAGAAACTAAGCAAATAAAAACTTAAGAACAAACAACGCTAATATGAAAAATAGAGGCTCTGCTTAGTTTAATGATCTAATTTCATGTATTTATACCCCTTGGAATTAAAGTTAAAAAACCATAAAAGTAAACCAAGTTAACCTGAGACAAACCAGGTCAAACCAATAAAAATGTGCCAAATGTTCAAGTGGTTCGTGTGTGGCATAAAGTCGGGTAGGTAGTCGATTTAATGGTCGACGTGATCCGTCCCAGGGCATAGGCATCAGACCGGGTCGTCGAAGATTTGGTTGAGGCTTTGTTTGTGGCTCAACGTCCGCTAAAATCCATCAGATCGCATGTGTCGAATAAGTGGCCGAGGATCCTTGTCCCGCTAGAAGCTGTCGGGTACGTGTATCAGACAAGGGGTTGACGTGGTCTTGCAGACCTTCGGAAAAATGCATCTGGTCATCTCCTCGGACGGATGGCCGATGTGATCTTGGAGACGAATATATGAGTGCATCGAGTCATGTCTTCAGACGGATGGCCAATATGATCTTGCGGACAAACAGATGAATGCATCGGGTCATGTTCTCTGACAGATGGTCGATGTGATCTTGCAGACGAACGAATAAATGCATCGGATGCGGGCTCAAGTATTTGCTTGATGTTTGGTTGCGAGCATCCTTGCATTCTCCTCTCGTCGGGCCGCAGCTATCGACCAAATGGTTGAGGTCGGGGGCGTCCTTCTACATCCATTGACCAAGGCCGTCAGCCAATTGGTCGACCTCACGGCCAAGTCTTTCTTTGTAACTCCTTCTTGATCCAAACCAATCTCATTTCATGCATGCTTCATCCTTTAAGCTCCAAACCTCCAAATTGAGTCTCCTAATCACCTATAAAGGACTCAAAATAGGAAAATATGCAAATGCAAAGCCTAAGGACTGTAATGCATGAATTGTATACAAAGTTTACCTAAAAATGATACTAATTACAAACTATATGAATGAATATGATGCAAAATGATGATGAAAACATGCCAATAAACACACATATCATATGTCATGGTCCTCTATCTTGAGGCTCTTGTACAGGACGTGACTGCTCATTCGAACCTTGTGATGTGGTGTCTTCCATCTCAACATGATCTAGGTGATCAATCTGAATCCTATCCCTTTACGCTATCAATTCACGTGGTAGCAAGTGGATGTTGTCGAGGTATCAAAGTAGATTCTGATTTCCTTTGGACGTAGTTTACATACACCCAAAAATCTAACCCGTAAGGCCACACTCGACTGGGTGTCAATCGAGTGAGGCGGTTGAGTCTATGAAATACTAGATGTAAATGATGCACTCGACCAGAATTAGAGTTGAGTGATCTAATCGAGTGTGCCTGAAAATCACCAAAAAACACAAAAATAAGTTGTTAGCACCCAATGTAATCCAAAGTAACAAGAACTTGATCTCAGGAGATCCAAAATTCCAAATGTAGCAAAGTAAGCACCCAATTGGCAATGACACCAAATTGATAAAAAGTTTTTACTAAGCAATTCTCAATTCTTATTACACATATCAGATCATTGCAGTCTAATAGGTATCAATCCAAATGAGTGTAATGCTAGCAATCATAATACAATGAATCTACCTAATCCAAACCAAATAGATTCAGTTGTTACTAAATAACCTAAATAAAAAAAAAGTGCAATAAAAACAAGATGAAATTAAACATAAAACCCAAATAAAATAGAGCAAGAAAGTTTAATATCAAGTGCAAAACAGAGTAAACTAAATAAAGCAATAAAAAATAACAATAAGCAAATAAGGGGTTCTTGAGGAGTAGGATAATTGACCAATGCTTAGCTAGGAATTCCCAAACTTGCTTAACAACCTAATAAGGATGAACTCTAGGCAATAGATTCAAAGTAATCAATTTCACTCTCATGGCAATTGAACTCAACTTAGACTACAATCTAACATAACTCTCATTAGTGATTTATAATCAAGAAGACATGAAGAAATGACCTATCCTAGCCAATGAACACTGTAAATATCCAATTCATTGAGTTAGGAATGATTATCACAAGTTTTGGTTCATACAAGCATTTTGTCAAACACCTTGTGGGTGTGAAATGCCAAAACTCAGATATTTATTTCTCAAGATGAAACAAGCATTAAACACATCAAAACTGCAGATATCTATGCAAAAACAACGTTAAGAAAGTAGGAAATTCCTAGATGTACACTAATATAATCCATCCCCAAGAACCCTAGAAGATCTACTCACAAATAATGAAAAATTGCATAAACCCAAAAAATAAAAACAAGTACATACTCTTAAAAATGGGAATGAGATAAAAATCAAAGAAAAATACGAAACATTAAATCTAATATCTAAATACAAAGATAGAGAGAATTTTGTGGTTTTTCTCCAAGAAAAACGAAGCTAAAAAAAACATGGTTGGTGTTTTTGGGTCTAAATGGGTATTTATACCCCCTTATTACAAAACGCTAAGAAAGTCAAACATGGAGAAAAAGCCAATAAAACACAAGTGGCCACTCGACCACATGTCAATCGTTTGGAGTGGTTGAGTGCCTTATAAATCTTTAGAATCAGTGCACTCTAGCAGAGTCCAATCGAGTGTGGTTGTTGAGTGCCTTATAAATCTTCAGAATCAGTGCACTATGGTAGAGTCCAATCGAGTGGGGTAGTCGAGGTCAGCCAAAATGCGTTTAATTCTGCTCCTGATTTGTGCTCGATCCTCAATTCCAATTCCAAGACCTCCTCATGCCTAAAATGCTTCAAATTTGCTCTCCTATCACCTAAAAACAACTCCAATGCAAGATGTATGCAATGCAAATGAAATATGCAAAGAGAGTCAAAAAGACTCTAAAATGATGAAAACACTATGTAAATCAATGCAAAATGAATGGTAAATAATTCTTAAAACTAGTTGAAATGCACATATATGACGTCCCAATTGATATCTTTGACGAGGCATCTCCAAATGAGATCATGGTCGTATGCTCCCGCATCTTTTTGACTCCCAACAACTTCACAATCTCATATGATAGAACTTTCATGCTCGTACTAGAGTCTCATAAGGCATCATCAAAGTTCAGCTAACTAAGTGTACACAAGGCACAACAAAGGTACCTTGATCGTCTTCCTTAGATATAATTTTAGGCTCTGGAGGTGCAAAATCGAGGTTAGTTTTAGCGGTGAGGAACTTGATAATAAAGGTTTTTGGGCCTATATATTATCAAATCTATTGCAATACAATAGGTATCGAACTAATGTGTGTTGCTACACTAAGGGTATGGGGTCCTGTTCTGATTCAAGCAAAATCAAGCAATGGTGGTGATTCTGTCACAATCAACTATCAGAATAAAAAACAGAGTATAAATCCTGAGGGGTACTGAAAAACAGAGTATGAAAACTAAGCAGAAAGCTAAAAACAGAGTGTTGAGAACAGAGAAATTAAGACAAAACAGAGCAACGAAATGGAAGCAATAAACGATAAAAACGGGTTTATGAGGTGAGTGGAGTCAATACTCTAAGCCTAACCATGGGTTTCGGGTCTCATCTAGCAACCTATTAAGCAAGTCTAGGGCTAAGGATTCAATATCAAACAATCAAGCCATTCTCATGGTCAAGAAATCTCAGCCTGAGCGTGACCTAACCCAAATCTCTTGGTGATTACACACTCAGACTGACATAAAGAAACAATCCTACACAACCAACTGACGCTCTGAATAACCAATCTCTTGGTTCAGAACCATCAATCCTAGATCGAACCTAAGCCTAACATATTATCAAGCACCTTTTAAGCATAACAGCTGCGAATCAAATTTCAAGTGATCAGGTTGAAACAAGCATTAAGATCATTCAATCTAGCAAGACCTATGACAGAATTCAAGCAAACAAGAATGAAACACCATGGTTGGACCCATATCTACTCCATCTATTCACAAAACCCTAAGCAAACTACTCACTAAGCATGGTGAGGAGCACAAACTCAAGCATAGAAACGAAAGGCATAATGAAAGACTAAAAATAAAGCTGAAAACGAAATCAAACTAACCAAAATTGAGATTCAACAAAGATCAAAGGATTTCATGAAAGAAGTAAAGAACAATCACAAAGGTAATGAAAAACTGTTTTAAATCTATGTCAAAAATAGCAAAAACTAGGTTACAGCATTTTTCGCTTAAAGGAGTATTTATAGATCCCTAAACATAAAAAACCCTAGTCTGAGTCGGCATCAGGCAAAGTCGGTCAAAATAATTAAGTCGGTTGATGCTGCTTTAGGGCTCACTGGCGAGTTGGGTGGCGAGTTCAGAATTTAGCTTCAGTCACTTCCAAAATTCTCAGTAGCAGAGTCACCAGGCGAGTTCAGGCAGCGAATGCTTCAGTTTTGCTGTTTGGCTTGGTTCATTTTGGCTACATTCGCAGGGTAACTGGCGAGTTGGATATTGAGTGCTCCATGATTTTGCAATTTTGGCCTAGTTTTTCTGCTGCACTCGCACAGTACTAACAAGTCTGGACTGATTTGGCTTGTGAAATCTTCAGTTCGTAAGGTCCTCTGCTCAGGCGCTTTGTCTTAGACTGATCCTTGCTGTTTTTATGCCAATTTCACTCCAGAATGCTCCAATAAGCTCAAAAGTACCTGAGATGCTCCAAATGCAACGTGTATGCATAATGAATGCAATGCAAGCCTAAAAGGACTCTAAAATGTTGAATATGCAATGAGAATGAATGCTAACGGATATGAATTTTGCAGCTAAACTGGGGTAAAATGCATGTATATCAGAGTTCATTGACCTTGTCCTTGTTGGCCAAAGAATGTCCCACAAGGACTTCACTTGCTCGAGAACGCCATATAAACTTTCCATCCTCGGTAAAGGAACACCTATCTCACTCGACTGATTTTTAAAGTGGGAGAGCACTCCCTTTTGTGCTTTAGTGAGAAATTTACCCAGAAAGGGGAGTAAGGTAGTGTAGGGAGGAGGCTCAACCTTTGGTTTCCTGGTGTTTTAGCTACCTTGGGGTTTTCCTTACTGCCCTTGGGTACTTGATTTGCAACGGCCAAGACCCTACTCGGTTCAACCATTACTTGCGTTTCCTCTACAGCTTGTTGGATTGAGCTCTCAACTTCTCCGCCCTTTGATTTTCTCCAGCGGCTATATACTCTTCCTTAGTGACTGCAATGGCTTGTTCGATGTACCAATCTCCATTGTCAATCAAAATTTCTTTACCAACCTTTTGCTCTACCTTCTCAACCTTGGTGTCCCTGACACTGTATTTCTGCTTAAATTTCTTCTTCCTAAGCAAACCACAAAGCAGTCATGCTATCTCTTCAATAGCTTTGTGTCTTTTTCCTCATCACTAAGGATAACATTGCATGACTCTCTCGGGTTTTGCTCTGGTTTTCCTGAAGGTCTTTGGCTTGTAGAAGCCACTTGTGCCATCTGGTTGTCAAAAGATTTAACTTGAGAAGGTATACCATCCTTCCTTGCAGCTCACTGGATCTATTTTCCATCTTGGCATTCACTTCATTAAATTTTTGGTTAATATCCACTTGACCTTTGTGATATGATCGTGGATAGCACAACAGCAGCAGCACCGGAAGTGGAGGGACGGATTACACGTTCTAGAGCTAAGGAGATGGCCCGTGAAGCTCATTCCCTCATTGCCAAAGGAGTTGACGAGGTGGCAGCTGCACAAGTCTTCAACATCTACACCTTGAAGACTTCTCCGGGTAATGATAACTAGGTAACTTAGGTGACGAAGTCTGTACTCTTTTTTCCATAGAGATTTTTGTCCCAATTGGGTTTTCTCTCATGGTTTTTAATGAGGCAGATGGAATCACTACGTCGAGTTACTTAGGAGTCTTACCAATAGGAGAATAACGTACAAACCATTCTAGTTTGTATACTTAGGCGTTTTTTATTGAGGTGCACCATTAGGGGACACCTCGTTGTTTTATTTAAATTAAACACAGCATGTTGTTTTCTTTTAAACTTCTTGTTGTTTATTTGTAAACATCCTGTGGTTTTTGTTTTGGTTGGTTTATAACCTAGAACACACAGAATTAAACACTTAGACGATTATTGATTAAAAACCAAAACGTAAAACGTTTTCTCTCTTTGAGGCTACAAGCTCTCAAGATTTTGGTTCAGACTTGTTTGAATCTGAGTTCTTCCTTACACGTTGTGAATTGGAAAACTCTTCAACCTATCTCTATCTAATCCTTTGATTTATCTATCCATCAAACCACTTCAATCATCATCCCTTCAACCACGTTTTCCAGCAGCCCTATTTCACGAAAATCCACCTTCACTTTCACGCCATCTTCTTCTCGAGTTCATCCTCTCCACCACCGCCTGCAACTCACGACTTCATCTCCTCCATCACGTCCTCATCCAACAGCGTAATCATCTTTACCATCATCGTGATCATCCTGCAGCAAAAGCTTCATCAAACTCGTCAAAAACCTGCAGCAATTCATCCTCTTCTTTATTCACGAGCCCATCACATCCTTTCATCAACTCCAGCAGCCTTTTTGCAGAGGTCATCCTTAGGGAGGATCACATCAAGTGGTATGAGAGCCAACTCTGTACCAAAGGCTAAGCAAATCGAAATCTCTAATCCTTCCCCTTTCAATTTCGTTGGCTGCAGCAACTTTCCATCTGTTTTTAGGGTTTTGAATTTAGGCTATTGGTTTTTATTCACATATTTAGGTGCATAAAAACCATATCATAGGTTTTATCATATAGTTTTGCATTCACATATTCTGCTGCATAAAAACCATATAGTATACTTTATCATATAGTTTTCATGCACATGTTTTTAACCTATAGTTTTCATGCACATATTTTTATCATAGTTTTGCATTCACATATTATACTGTATAAAAACCATATAGTTCATACATATTTTTTTTAACATATAGTTTAGTCCATTCCCATTCATTTTTGCTGTATTTTTTCGTTGGCATATTTATTAGTTCTCAACTACTAGACTAGCTATTGCGAGTTGTTTTGGCTTCGTTTCAGGTACCATGGAGCTTTCAGCTGAAGCCATGGAAGCTTTGAACAAAGCTATGGGGCACTAAATTAAAGAAGCTAATCAAGCTATTGCCTCTCAACTCATTCAGCAACTAGAGCAGCTTGACAGCAAGTTTGAGAATTGGTTTAAGGAGTTAAAGGATGGGCTTGATGCCACCGAATCTGAAACTTCAGAACCGCCTAGCCCTAATGAAGCAATCATTATTGCTAAATCGCCTATCCTTTAAATCGCCTTGTCATGTGGGAGAGTCTTCTAGACAGCCACACAGAACCATTAAATCGCCTATCCGAGGTAGAAAAGCTCTTCATAATCAGAGGAGAAATGTTGAGGGTTTAAGGAGAGTACAGCCACGCCCACACTATGTTGCTGGACATAGGGTTTATGTGGAATCAGAT
>OVAX01004685.1:0-12043 GCA_900406405.1 Lepidium africanum | reverse complement strand
GTGGTTGTAATGCTTGATTCATCTTGATCAAATGAAGAATGATGCTAGGAATTTTGTTGCCTGAGAGGTGTTCGATAAATTTCCGAATGACCTATATAAGAGCTATTCTTCCTAGGCCTTAGAGAGATGATGTTTAGGGAATTAGTGGTATTAGTGAGCTTGTTTTTAATGCATTTTAAGTTTTGAATTGGCAAAAGAGAGTTTAGCTTGGTTCATTGCTTTGAATAGGGTTCATTGTTATGAGAGTGGGATGTTCTAGCATTGATTGTTTTGTCTCATGCCCTAGGTTGTGCATTAGTGAATCCTTGTTGTATCTATTTCTCTATTTCCTTGCACAAAATTGATGCCTATCCTATTGCCATTCGTTTTTAAATCTTGATTGTTGCTTGTGTTGCTTTGTAGCTTTGTTTACTTGTTGCACTTGCTAGTTTAAGTTGCTTTTGCTTTGGTTTATGTTTGATGCTTGGTTCTTGCTTGTTTTAGTTTGATCTTTGTTTCTTTTGTTTGTTTCAATCACTCTCTATTGTTCTCTCTAGCTTAATCTAGGATTCTCTTATTGTTGCCAATTCTAGGTTCATTTGGGTTCAAACCTCAAGTGCTCACAATTACATAGTTGTAGTGCATTTTTTAATCTATAAATTTTAATTTGGTTTGCTTAAACAAATTACCACTCATCATATGTCCACAGGTCGATGCCTCAACCTCTGCAGCAGGAAATGACTCCACAATTCTTGCACCTTGACCTGAACTTGACTTTTCAGCTCGAGCACTCGATCGAGTTTGGTGGTGCAAGCTACAATTATACCGCTGAGAGGACTCCTGAGCTGTAGTACGAGACACCCGATGATCCATCGAGTTGATGATCATCGTCGAGCCGAACCCGAAGGCGGAGAAGTTTAAGCATTGAGCCGCAGATTGCAGACATAGAAATCCAATCCCAACACTTCACACAACTGACGGTGTTTAACTTCTTAGATCCGATGGGAACATATCAACTGGGTTTATATCACTCCTCCACTCTCCCAAAAGAACAACAGCAACAACCACCCCAGGACGACAGCATGGATGTGGATCCAACAAGGTGGTTATTGTTCTGCTGAGGTACCATATTTACAATCCTCCTGTATATATCATTGCATATTTCATTATGTTTGCTGGTCTAGGATCTTCCTACAAGCTTTTATTGGACTGTATGATTTAAGTTTGGGGGAGGGTTCTAGAGGATATTAATGATGTTTTCTTTGTTTCTTAGTTTTGATTTTCATTTAGATCATGCATTTCACTTACTATATAAAAAATCCAAAAAAAAATTCATTTAGAATATTTCTTTATCACATAAGGCATAGAAAACCACAAAAAATCTAAAAAGCTTTTCAAAACTCCATAAACAGAGTATTCATATAGTTTCATTGCATTCATATAGAATTAAGTCTAGAGTTTTGCATTAGGAATTATGAGGTTAATAACCATTTAGACTTGCTGATCAATATGCTAGATTCAATGCCCTAGTTGATAGGTATCTGTTGTATTCCAAGCTTGTTCTGTAAGTTAAAACCGCACCATGCTAGGAATGTTCAGTATAATTCACATACCATGATTGAATATGCTTTGATCTGATGCCTTTCCTTATCCAGTGATAACTTTAATCCTGATTTTTAATTATCATATCTTTGCATCGATTTTGAGTTTGTTGATCACTTAGAATACTTGGATTTCCTTTTTTCTTCATGCATCTACCTTGTTAATCAAAGTATAATCCCACCATGCTGCACATTACCTCCTTTCAAACCATCACTTGCTTGTTGTGTGTATGTGAGGCCTTGTTTTCGGTTTAAACTTGGCATAAAGTTTTAGGTGAGAGCCGATAAGGTCATGATTTCATGTAGTTTCTGGTTCATGATTTTTGAATCAGACTAGGACTAGGTGGTTTCGATTCTGGGTGTGGGAATACTTGTGTATAAGCAGGAAAAGGAATAAAAGAAAGAAATGGTAAAGATCTAAATGAAAGAATCTAAGGGGAATGTGAAAAAGGTGCTAAGATTAGAAAATAGAAGATAGACCAAAGTCTATAATGTCTTACGAATTAAGAAAGGAAAAGAACCAGGGATGTAATGTGTAGAATCCAAAACCACTATAAGTGTTCAGTCAAGTAACCCTCTCCTTATGTTAGCAATGGAAGAGCTTGAAAAGATGGTCTTATTGGCAAAAATGAAAAACGCCTTGTGTTGGGTAGAATATGATCATTTTCTAGGATTAGATTGGCTAGGTGGAGCTCGATTCTGGGTGTACTTGGTAGATGAAGATATGATTTTGTATTCGCCTATTGGTTCTCACCTTTAGCATTATGCTAAAGCTTACTCCATCATTCTAATCTCCTAGACCTTACCTTTGGCCAAATAAACTCTTAGGAGATGCATAGACTGATTCACGGTTCCAAGCTAATGAATGTTAAATGGATTTGTTGATTTGAATGCATGAGTAGGTTAAGGCTGAGCTTAGACATAATTGCGATTGTCATGGCTAAAGTTTTGAAGTAAGGCTTGTTTGAAATGCATCTTAGAATTTACAACTGGGACATTGATTTTTGTAGTCGAATCAGCTTGTTTCCGGTTTCGAGTTCCCAGCTTGCAACCTCTCTTCCTTCTTGGTCTTTGTACTTGCTTGAGAGCAAGCAATGTCTAAGTTTGGGATAGTTGATATGTATGGACTTTAACATGTTTTAGGAGTATCATTTAGCCATTCTTGCATACATATCTACTAAATTTTCATCATTTTAGAGTTTAAATAGCTTTATCTGCACATTTTGCACTTACATAACACACCTATTGAATTGGAGGAGATTTCAGGTACTTGGAGAGCATAGAATGGAGTATTCTGTACAATGTGGAGACTAAGGGACTTAATGATCAACTTTAACAGAGCAACAGAGTAATGAGATGCACTTGGAGTCGAATGGGAGCAAACGATGGATCAAACAGAACTAACTCAGACTAGCAACTCGAATCGGAGGTCAAGCCTAACATACACTCGAGCGCTTGGTCGAGTCAGAGGTCGAGTCCCATTGATTCACTCGAGTACTTTGTCAAGTCCACTTTGCATCACTTGCAACAATCGCTCCACTCGAGTACCTAGTCAAGTGGGCCATCAACTCTTACCTTACCAGCCATTTCAGTATATAAGCCAAATTGAAGCCGAATTTTACCACTCATTGAGCCACTGTTTGATGGGCCGAGTCACTTTAGAGTTAAGCCGAATTTATTATAAATAGTCTTTGTTGTTGCCAGAAATGAACATCTTAGTTTTTGCCTCTTTTGTGCAACAACCATTTTCTTTGTAATCCCAAGAACAAAACTTTCTACTTATGTTTATTTAATGCATTTTAATTTTCTTTGAATCTTATTCTTTATTTCATTTGAGTCTACAGTTGATGTTGCCTACTGTGATTTTCGCTGTTGTTATTTATTTCATGATTTCTAAGTAGTTAACCTAAGGCTATTGAGGATAGGTTAGATTAGCATGAAACTTAGGTTTTTTAGGTTGCTTGAGGTTAGGATAGTTTAGATCTCGTCAGATTTGGTGTTATTACCGCTTATTTCATCTTGATCAACTGAAGTATGATCTTAGACATTCCGCACCCGAATGGTGTTTGGTAGAATGTCTGACCGAACCAACTTCAAAGATTCACACTCTTAGCTCGAGAGATCGATTGTGTGAGGTGAGAATCAGCTTGAAAGGGTTAATTCTTCATGCGAGTTAGGTTTTTAAACGCCTATGGCGATAGGGTCTGTTAATAGCTTAGTCGAGTATGTTCGCCACGAGAGTGGATTCAATGTCCTGTAAACTTACTGCCTAGAGGTCTGCTCTGTTGAGTGTTGTCAAGCACCTAGTAGATTTAAGTGATTCACTGATTCATGATACCCACTTCTCATGAACCCATTTTCTCATCACCCTACGCTTGCTTTACCTGCTGCTTTATTTTTCACTACTATGTTCTACTGCCACTCTGTTTTTACTGCTTGCTCTATTTATTTTTGAGTTTGATTTAGTTTATGCTCGAGTTTCATTTAGGTTGCTAGATAAAAACCACTCTGATTTGTTTAGGTTAGAGAAGTTGATTGCATTCTGATTGATAGTTATACTCTAGTTGGTTTGACACATATTATACTACATCGACACCTTAGTGTAATAGGATTTGAGAACTATAGTAAAATCCTGTAATCAGATTGAAGCCTCCAGATCGCCAGCAAAGCTTGAAAGCGCTTTGATTTAGATTCAACAGGTAATGATTTCCACGGATCTGGAGTTGAACATTGGATATAGCCAACAGTAGAAGATTGAAACCACCAAAGTTCTGGCAGTGATCTCTCGACGTCTGATTGGACTTTGAGCCTGGCGGTGCAAAGATAGGGCTTGACGGCAGTGCTCCTTGAGTTTGCAATCTGATGAGTTTCAGATTAGGTTTAGGTCAATGTAAATTGGGCCTAAATGTTTATAGCCCTAATATTGATTTTTTCTCTATTTGTATCCAATGTTTTGGGCCTTTGGGATTCATAAATACAAAAGCCTTTGAATTAAAATAGATTCCTGCAAATTTAAAAAAGAGCAAAATATGTTTCTCAACATGTGAACAAAATAACAATTCACGATAAATGCCTTCGACTGTTTCTTTGATGGTTCCTACGCTAGTTTCTTACCATTACTACTTCTTCCTCTATGCCTCTTTCTCTTTCCAGTCCCAATTCCTCTAGTTAAGGTATGTGTCTTTCTCAATTTCACACACAAATTAAGCACTTTCTTTCCCAATTTCAACAAGAGTATGATGTCAGAGTTATGTTAGGCAAGCGTTGCAAGATGTTTTGTTGGGTATCATTGATGATGTAGCGGATATGCCACTAAATCTCTGTGATTTAACGAAATGAGCGAGACAACACTATTTGATGGTCAAGCCTGTTAACCCTTGCAACCAGAACTTCTGCGCCTTGTCAAGGACGATGCCTCGGGTTTGGGGAGTGTCGGAGGAATTCATGTCGTGACTATTTAATGGTAACAAAGTTCAATTTTTATTCCATTCTGAAGAGGTGCTTAATCAGGTCTTGAATTAGGGCCCATGGACTTTCAATGACTGGATGATAACCACACACAAATGGTCATCAAGTGGAAGAAGATATCGATGTCATACCCTTTTGGGTTCAGATACGCGATATACCTTTGTGTTATCTCACCCTTTCGATGGTCACTCACATAGGCATCACCCTTGGTATTTTCATTGAAACTGATTTTGCTATTGATGTGTCTGTTCTCGTTGATTACGTTAGGGTCAAATTTCTCTGGAATATCAATAGGCGTCCGCATTTTCAACGATTGTTCCGATTTGATGTTGAAACTATTGTGCTTCACTTACACTATGAGAAGTTATGCCAATTCTGCTCAACATATAGGATGTTGTCCCATGATGTTGCTATTTGCAATACCAATCCTCTTTCGCCTGCACAACCATCTTCTAAAGATAACAGTGAAGATGATAACTAGTCTGGAAATTCTGGTAACGATCCTAATGATGATGATAATGGCAATGACAACTCTGCCACTACTACTCTATCTTTAGAAACTTTACCAGGTGCCTCTCTAACTTCCTCCCAAAAACGCAAGGCTACTAAAGATGTAAGTCCATCTACTTCACGTAAGAAAGTACTCTTCCTGGGCTATGATGCTCGTTGGGATGTTACAACCGATAATGTTGAAAATTGTGTTACAAAATGTACGTTTCGGCACCTGGATAATATGAAGGTACGTAATTGCTACTGTTATCAGCCTGATCTAGTGAATATCTCTGCTTCTGGCGCCTTGCCACAACAAACCCAATGTGATGTTTCAGTGGGCCATATGCCACCGGGATCAGGGTTAACTCAGCATTTTGGAACTGTCGGGGTATAAAAAGGTCCTTGGTAGTTCGACGTCTTAAGGGTATTACTGCAAAGTATGCCCCAGATTTACTCTTTTTGCTGGAAACGAAGAACACAGTTGCTGTTGTTCATGGAATAGCTGCTAAGTTAGGTTATGTTATTGTTTGTTGTTTCTCCCTCATGGTATAGGAGGTGGTCTTGCTTTATTATGGTATAGTTTTGTTTCTGTTGAATTTCTTTGTAATGATGAACATCTCTTTGATTACCTTTATAACTATTAATAATATAAAGAGTTCCTTTTACTTTTCCTTTGTCTATATTCACCCTATTCGGGGATTGCGACATGTATTATGGAAAAGATTACAAAGAATATCAATCAATAAAACTGGTCCATGGATAATGTATGGAGATTTTAATGAGATTGTGAGTAATACTGAAAAGAAAGGTGGTGTACAGAGAGATGAATGGACATTCAGGAACTTTAAACGGATGATTGAGGTTTGCAATATAATGGACCTGCTGTATAAGGGCAATCATTTTTCTTGGTGTGGCAAACGATGCAACTCTTAGGTTGAGTGTTGTTTAGACATGGTAATGGCTAATCTAGAATGGTTGGCTATGTATCCAGCCTCAAAATTCGAATTTCTTCCACTACGTGAGTCCGATCATCGGCCAGTCATTTTACAGATGAAATACTCATGTGAACAGGGCCGTAAACTATTTTATTTTGATAAACGTATGATAACAACTCCAGGATTTGGTGATGTGATACATGATGGCTGGTTGTCGGGTTTACTAATAGTTAGTCAACGTTTGGTCCAATGTCGCCGTATAATCTTTGCTTGAAAACATTCTAATTCTACAAATTCTAACCGACGGATCGTTGACCTAAATTCTCATTTTGAAATGGCCATGACAGACGCTACAATAGATGTGAACCATGTTCATGAATTACAAAAAAAAACTAATTTCGGCTTATCGGGATGAAAAAACGTATTGGCGTCAGAAAAGTATACTATAATGGTTGAATGAAAGTGATAGGAATACACATTTTTTCCATGCTACAACTAAAAACTGAAGAGCTCAAAACCATATACATCGGATTTGTCCACGATGGGTGAATATATCTGTGGGAATGAATCCATTGGTGCTGAAGTAGAAAACTATTTTCCACCTTATTCCGGAGCAATACTAATACCATCAATTTTTAACAGTGTGCTTGAATTCGTTCACCTGGTCGTAACAGAAACAATAAATCATCAATTAACAAGTGCAATTACTGCATATGAGATTCGTTCGGCTGTGTTTGATATTGGAGCTTCCCGTGCACCTGGTCTTGATGGTTTTCAGCAGCGTTTTACCATCAATACTGGGATTTAATTGGTCCTGAAATTATCCGTGAGGTACAAGATTTCTTTTCTACTAGCACTATCCTAGATTCGTGTAATCATACAAATATATGTTTGCTACCAAAGATATCACAGCCCCAGACAATGAAAGATTTCCAGCCTATTAGTCTTTGCAATGTGAATTACAAGATTATCTCTAAGATATTTATGATAGGCTTAAAGCTTGTACTCCCGGACACAGTTGTAGATACACAAGCTACTTTTACGACAGGTTGGCTCATTACCGATAATGTCTTAATAGCTCATGAGGTATTTCATTCTCTACGCACTAACAAATCCTATTCTAAGAACTATATGGCTATTAAAACTGACAGAAGCAAAGCTTATAACCGTATAGAATAGTCTTTGTTAGAAGTGGTGATTAAGAAAAAAGGTTTCTTGGATATTTGGATACGCTGGATCATGGGGTGTGTTAGTTCGGTTTCCTTTTAGTCTTGATTATTAGTTCTCCATATCGACACTTCCAGCCAACACGTGGCTTACGTTAGAGTGATCCATTGTCGCCATTGCTATTTATCCTTTGTGCAGATGTGTTTAGTCATCTTTTAACTACCTCTCAACATGTTGGGCGCCTCCAGGGCATTCGTGTCTGTCGTCGGGATCCAGTTGTCTCACACTTTTTCTTTGCCGATGACTCCTTGTGGGTGGACAACCCTAATAGCATGCATATTAAGGAGCTCTTTGAAAGGTGTGCCAGGCTTCAGGCCAACTCATTAATCTTCAGAAGTCTTGTATTACTTTTGTAGCAAAGTATTTGCTTCAACATCGAACTTGTTTACAACAATATTTGGGTATCCCGAATAATGGTGGGGGAGGAAAATAATAGGGCTTACAAGAGCAGTTCGGACGAAACAAAGGGGCAATATTTTCATACATTAAAGACAAAGTCCATGAGAGATTATATGGATGGAAAAATCGGTTTATATCTCATGTTGGGAAAGAAGTACTTATTAAAGTTTTTTCTTATGCGATGCCAGTATATTCTATGAGTTGTTTTCAACTCCCGCTAATGCTTTGTAAAGATATCAATCAATTACTTGCTCGTTTTTGGTGGGGTAAAACGAATACACAACGCAAGATTTCTTGGGTGGCTTGGGATAAGATCACGACATCTAAGAAAACTGGTGGCCTTGATTTTTGTGATTTATAGAAATTTAATCAAGCATTATTGGCGAATCAGGTTTAGAAATTGCTCCAACCTCCTAACTGCTTAATGTATCGTATTCTCAAGGCTTGTGATTTTGCGTCATAGTCTTTATTATCTGCACCCGTTCGTTCTATAGCCACCTATGCATGGAAATTTTTACAGTTTGGGTGTAAACTATTATCTCAAGATATTGTTCATCGAATTAGGAATGGTCAGGATATTCGAATTGGCTTAGATGCATGGTTACCGGAACACCCTCTGCACACAGCAAAGTTATTACCACCTTTTGATCCCAACACTCGTCTGTCTTCTATACTAAATCGAATTACAAGGGACTGGAATGAGCAAAAGCTGCAATCGATGATTGATCGTTGTGATTGGGCTAATATTCGACGGCTATACATCCCTCACACACCTCAAAATGATTCGTTTATTTGACAGTATACACGATCAAGTATATATACGGTTAAATCAAGGTATATACTTGTAGTAGAATTGAAGGCTCCATTGAGTTCACGCCGACCATTATCCTCAACTCCAGATATTGCTCTTCATATATGGCAGCTCGCGATTCCTCCAAAGCTCCATCATTTTCTATGACGACTCACTTCTGGTGCCTTACCAACGGCGAATAATTTACAAAACATCGTCTTAATCCGCCCCTAACATGCACACGATGTTGCTCTATATTTGAAACAGTTGATCATTAATTTTTTCTTGTCCTTTTGCAATTGCTTTATGGTGTTGTTTCGGCTTACCAGTGGATGTTATCCTGGATGTATCTACAACATTTTTGGATTATATCAGATATTTGTTCACTATTAGTAATAGTAACTCCATCCCGTCGAACCTCTGATGTATGCCATGGTGGATTTTGTGGCCTTTGTGGAAAACAAGAAATGCAATACTGTACGGTCAAACTGCATATAACATCACTGAAACATAGGATAAAGTTCAAACAGATGTTCATGACTGGGTTTCTGCCCAGACCGTTACGTCAAATGCGTCTCCTTGGATGGATTCTCGCTATCATACACGTCATTGGACTAAACCACCGTCGTTTTGGGTGAAATGTAACTATGATACATCAAACCATATTGCATCTATTGTTTTGGTGTTAGGTTGGATATTACATGACGATGTGGGTCAACATTTATATAACGTAATGGGTAAACTTGCGGGACGGTTCACATTTGAAGAAGCAAAAGCAGCAACACTGAAATGGGGTATGCAATCGTCCTTTGCTTTGGGTTATCGTAAGGTAATATTTGAAGGGGACAATCAAATTCTAAATCGAGCTATTTCTTGTCCACGATACAATCTTCCGTTTGGTCAATGCTCCGAGCTTACATTATAATACATGGAATTTGATGAGGTCCTATGTTGCTATAAGCCACGTGAAGCGAATATGTGAACAGATTTCCTTGCAAAGACTATTGTTTCCCATACGAATTGTGATTGGCAATTATGCCATGTATGCCCGTATTTTTTACTCGATGTAAACGTTGATATTCGTTAAAGTAATAAATAAATATTTGTCGTTAAAAAAAAAAATACTAAAGCCTTTGACAAAAAAAAGACTATCGATTTACTCCCATTCGAAGGACTTCATACATAGTGACGTGTCAAATAATAAGTGGTTGATAAGAATCGAGCATTAACGTGCCAAACCGGATTAGTAACCGGCGGTATGTGTTACATTGCAATTATCTACTGAGGCGGGTATTGATCTTCCAGTCTCGAAGCGTATAAGTCATATACAACAGTAGCGTAGCTTCAGATCTGGTAATTTTTCTTCTTTTGTGGAACAGCCATGGCTATGGAATTTCGGAGGAGCAGCAGCAGAATATCGGAATCACTTTCTCGATCTGTGATTGCCTTCATTCTTCTACTCTTCGTCCATAGCACTCACTCTTTCTATCTTCCAGGTGTTGCTCCTCAAGATTTTGAAAAGGTAAATCGTTCGAATTGGTGCTCCTAGGCTTTTAGATCTGAATTAGATCTACTTGATCTGCGTTTCAATTTCTCTTAGGATTATTTCACTTCCTTTCCGCTTCACGAAACTCTCGATCTGAACAATGTGTCATCTTAGGCGAGCTACATTAATTTTTGTTCTTCTGGATCAGCCATATTAGCTGTTATTTTGATTGGTTTTGTCGGGTTCTTAGTGATCTTTACACTCTCGCCCTTGATTCGCTTGTGATTACTACGAAATCTAAGTTATGGGTGCAAAGCAATTGCCGACCCTGCATGCTATATTACGAACCATGTTTTACTAGAAACACCGGATAATAAAGATTGGGCAGAATCTTATTTTTCTGGTCCTTGCTTGTATGTAGGGTGATGAGTTGAAGGTGAAAGTGAATAAATTGACTTCCATAAAGACTCAACTTCCATACTCCTATTACTCCCTGCCTTTTTGTCGCCCTAAGAAGATCGTCGACAGTACTGAGAATCTTGGAGAAGTGCTTCGGGGTGATCGGATAGAAAATGCTCCATATTCGGTTAGTCTATATCACAATTTTTTATTCGTAATTCATCAGGCTGTCTAAAATTCTATGTCTACACATTAACTCTTAACATTGACGAACCTGAAATAATTGCAGTTTAAAATGCGGGAACCACAAATGTGCAATGTTCTCGGCCGGGTCACTCTTGATGCGAAGACAGCCAAAGCGTTCAAAGAAAAGATCGATGATGAGTACCGAGTCAACATGTACGATCAAAAATAGAGATTTTCTTTGATTTTTGTATGAAGAACAACTTTCCTCCGTCAGTTTTCTTACCAATAATTCTTGTATGTGGTAGGATCCTCGACAACCTTCCTCTGGTGGTTCCGATCGAAAGAGTGGACCAGGGTTCTACCTCTACCGTTTATCAGCTCGGTTATCATATTGGTCTTAAAGGCCAGTATGAAGGGGTAAGTAGGTTGTTGTGAACATAATTCTGAATGTATGTGAAGTAGCTCGAGTTTTTAAGTTGATTTTGTATACACAGAGCAAAGAGCAAAAGTTCTTTATGCACAATCACTTGGCATTTACTGTCCGGTATCACAGAGATCTGCAAACTGATGCTGCAAGAATTGTGGGATTTGAGGTCAAACCATACAGGTGCAATTCTTTTTTTATATTTTGAACGTCTCTTTGGGATTCCCTGTCCATCAGTACTGATAGTCCTTCCATTGATTTTTAGTGTTAAGCATGAATATGAAGGAACGTGGAGTGAGAAGACCCGTCTGACANCGTGGAGTGAGAAGACCCGTCTGACAACCTGTGATCCTCACACAAAACGCCTGGTCGTTAGCTCGTCTACCCCTCAAGAAGTTGAACAAAAGAAGGAGATTATCTTCACATATGATGTCGATTTCCAGGCAAGTTTGTGTCTCAAGTGAATGTTATTGGCTTATGCTTGCAATATTTTTCTGATATCCTACTGCTGTTATGTCCAGGAAAGTGATGTGAAGTGGGCATCTAGATGGGATGCTTATCTTCTGATGAGTGATAATCAGATTCACTGGTTCTCCATTGTCAATTCTCTGATGATCGTTCTGTTCCTTTCTGGTATGGTGGCAATGATAATGCTGA
>OVAX01004684.1:0-12044 GCA_900406405.1 Lepidium africanum | reverse complement strand
CGGATTTAAACAGAGGCTCAAAGTTTGTGGGGAAATAGTTTGATAAGAAAGTTCTTGGGGGGGAAATAGGCCGTTATTCCTTAATTTTTTAAAATAATCAAACTTTTTTTTCTTCTTCTTCTTGAAATATTTTTTTGTTTAAGATTTTGTTGTGCATTTANTTCTTGAAATATTTTTTTGTTTAAGATTTTGTTGTGCATTTATGTTGATTTCTTAAAGTTTTAGGTACTCTATAGTTATCTTCATCACTCCTCTAAGGTATGAGTTCATTAGCTTCATTTTCATGGAAGTTCACGACTCCAAAATTGCATATTTTCCATATAACTCAAATTTGAGGGTTTTGTTGAGTGAGTTGAGTTGCGTTGTGTTGAATATTAGTTGGGTATCTTGATTAGAACACAAAATTACAAGGCTAATGAGTTAATTTTGAAAATTTTGAAATCTTCGGAAAGTTAGGTTGAAGATGATGAATAATGACGAAAAACCTACAAAGGATACTTCTGGAACCTACATAACACGTATCGAAACCTACAAAACGTCTGCAACGGAACACCAAGGCATATCCAGAAAACCTACATAACAACCTACAAGTCATGCAAACATGCAACCTACAAAGGATACTTTTGGAACCTATATAACACCTATCGAAAACCTACATAACACCTATCGAAAACCTACATAACACCAATCGAAAACCTACAAGTCATGCAAATATGCAACCTACAAAGAATACTTTTGGAACCTACTTAACGCCTATCGAAAACCTACATAACACCTATCGAAAACCTACATAACGTTGCGAGTTTGTCTACATCCACCAAAAAAATTTCTCGTTTTCCGCGCGCGAACGTGGAATTACTCATTAATGGTAATTTCGTAATATTTTTTTTGGTTTTTCATGGAAACAAGAGTAAAATTGTCTTATTTCACCTTGAAAAATTAGATTTGCTAACCCAAACTTTTTTGCCATTTCCTCTTCTTTTTAGAGTAGATTTACAATTCACCCAAAATGAAAATATCAAAAAAAACTTAACCATGAATATAGAAACCCCTTGCCCGTCAAATCACACATATCAAATAGTTTAATTGATCACATAAACTTTCCGAGACTTGTTTTGTCTCAATTTGCTAATAATCTTCATTTTCTTCACTTTACAGTTGACTTTTAGCCTTTGCCGTTAATATTCTCTTTGAAAAAAAAAAATTCCAATCTTCCATTTACAGTAATTATTCATTAAAAAAAAAAATTGAGAGCAGACATATTCAATCAAACATTAAGTCACAAGCAAGACAATTTCTTGACTAAGACCTCTCTCTCTCATTTATCTTCCAGATTGAAATGTGTGTTTGCACGTTAACCAATTCATGGGAATGAGCTCCAACCTTCAGGGTTTATAAGATTACTATTTGCATGATTGCTACAAGAAGAACCAGAGAAATTCAATGGAAGAATTTCAAGGCCGAGAACGCATGACCGAGAAACAACCCCTTAAGCTTACTCAACGCCAATGGAGGATCTCTGTTTTCTTCTGTAGTTTCTTAATCTTTGCAGGAGATTCTCTCGTTATGTTGTTGTTGAACTTCTTCTACATCCAAGACAATCGATCAGAAAGTGATCAAAGCAGACAATACAAAGGAACATGGACACAAGCTCTAATCCAAAACGCTGCGTTTCCAATCCTTATACCACTTTTCTTCATACTTCCGTCACCAAAACCAAAGACAGAAGCAGCTTTTAATCAATCCAACAATGGCTGGTTTCGAGTTCTCTCGCTCTATGTTTCTCTTGGTGTTCTTGTCTCTGTCTATAGCAAGTTATATGCCTTAGGAAAATTATACGTAGGGTGGGGAGTTTTGGTATCAGCTCAATTAATACTCACTTCTCTCTTCTCAGCTTTCGTAAACCGTCTCAAGTTTAACAAATGGATCATCATATCGATAATTTTCACTCTTGTTGCCCACTTTTTAGGAGGCAGTCCTGCATTTGCAGGAACTCCTGATGGAAATGAATCTGATCCTTATGATATCAAGGCATGGTTGATACTCATATTCCCTACTCTTGCTTTCTCTTTGTCTTTGTGCCTAATGCAACTCGGGTTCGAAAAGGTTCTCGTTAAGACAAAGAGGTATGGTGACGAAAAGGTGTTTTTGATGGTTTTGGAGATGCAAATTTGTGTTTCCTTCATTGCTACACTCATTTGCACAATGGGTCTTTTTGCTAGTGGAGAGTATAAGGAGTTGAGAGGCGATATCGACAGGTTTAAGAGAGGGAAAACTTATTACATTTTGAGTTTGGTTGGGTTGGCTCTCTCATGGCAGGTTTGGACAGTTGGGCTTATAGGTTTGGTGTTTTTGGTGTCTGGTTTATTTGCTGATGTTGTTCATATGTGTGCTTCACCTTTTGTGGCTCTGCTTGTTGTGTTGGCTTTTGATTTTATGGATGATGATTTTGGTTGGCAGAGAAGAGGTGCTTTGCTAGGAGCAGTCTTAGCTTTAGCTTCTTACTTCTACTCTCTGCACAAAACAAATAAAGAGACCGCAAAACTGAACACAAGAGAGAACAACACCAACATAGCTTAGTTTCTGCTTTTTTCTACAATATGTATTGATTATGTTCTTACTACTTTATGTGTCTTGCAGATATAAATACTATGTTATGTCCTGCAAGTGTCTATGATTTGATTTAAAAGTTGTACACATCCTAATGAGAGACTAAGTTGTTGAACTAGCGACTAGTTACAATGATTGTGAAAAGGAAAAAAAAAACACTAAATCGTGATCGCGATCCATCGTTGTTGCTATTGAAAGAACAGGGCCTAAATACATTTATGATGATATATGTATATCTCAACAACAACTACAAATAGCCAAAAACACATTAATGTTAAAAGACTGAGTCCATGAAGTGAAGGCTTCAACACTAAAGAAAATGAGACTCATGCTTTGAGTGAAACTTTGAAGTAGTCATATTTTGGTTGAGAAAATGAAATGTATGACACGTATATATATGTACGTAATTTATAGAGTCGATGATAATTTCTTTTCAATAACAAAATTACATGCAAATTGCCATAAATCTAATCGGCTCTTGCTTACTCCAAGGAACTTGTTGAACTAGCTTTACGATGAACATTTTGAACACTAGTTTTTGTTGATAACTTTGGCCTTGGTATTGTTTGTGAGCTGTTGCTTTAAAATTCAATCCAATTTTGCAATGATTAAGTTTTTTTTCCCCCAAGTGTAGTCTCAAATTAAATTTTGCTATGATCAACTTATAGGAAGTATATCTTATTTTCTGAACTTTTTGATTTCGATCTGTATCTGTTATTTCCCATCCTGTTTTGATAGAGATACGCATTACACGAAAACCAGAATATGTGAAGTGTACATGAAGATCCAGACTCAGAAGAAGATCTAGATTTCATTTATGGAAAATATACATGATCATGAAAACCTTATTTTTGATAAAATATGGGGATACCTACATATTCCCCTGTACTATACTCGTAATATAACTCAAACCTCTTTATTGATTTGATTTATCAACCCATATTGATTTATTTGTTTTGTTTACTTCCAGATTGTCTTTATTTTCTCGACCAAAACAAAAGATTGTCTTTATTTTTATCTTTTCTCCAAATTAAACTCTAATTTATTCATTTTCTTCCAAATTGTAATGTCTGTTCATTTTAGTCGGGTCACAATCTTTTGAAACTGTGCTTCACGTTTTAATAATCATGATTAATAAAATTAGTTATCGATAAAATTAGAATTTGATGAGGAGAAAATTAATAAAAATAACGACAATCTGACAAATCGAATTTGGTTAATGAAATGAATGAAAATTTGGTTAATTTTGAAGAAATCAAAAATTATAAATTAGGAAAGAGTATAAAAAGTTTAAGTATAGGGGGAATATGCAGAACGAACCCTAAATATAGCTAATAAAGTAATTGTAGAACAATTAGTTAATGTCACTTTCAACATAGTACAACAAATTTACGCCTTTATATTATTATCTTCCGTAGTTGGTACGGCCATGGATCTTGCTCTCAGAGTCCCAATTAAACAAACAGAAAAACTAAGGCAAGAGACTTTTCGAAAGCTACTTATATTGTTGTTGTCCACTAATTGGTCCTTGTCTTCTCAATACTTATATGGTCAAAACTACTTAATTATATTATTCAATGGAAGGTGTTAAAGCTTTCGAAGATCTCGGAATATCCTTGATTAGGGAAGAAATAAAAAAACGAATTCCAAACATCATGGAACACCACTAACTTGATTTGTTTATTATAGAATTCAACAATTTCAAGATATTTTCTGTCACGTTCTAAGAATAGAACCGTTTATTCTGCTAAATAATACGATTAAGAGTTAAATTACGAAAACTTTGATAGAATTATTTGACGCGTGTGACAATTTTGTTTTTGTTTTTGTCTCTCTAACCTTTTCAATAGGCAAAAACAAAGGTCAACGCTTTTTGATTTGGCTCGACCTTTGACATCTCTTAGTCAGATTCTTTTGACTTTTGTTTTGAGAATCTTCGAAGACAAAGAGTTACAATCTTAGGATTCTTACGGAGGTAAAAATATGTTAATAATGAGAAGAAAGCTAAGGATTAGGCTAATTGTTAATTCTATACAATGTAACTCAGTTTACTTTAGTTTTCTTACTACCCTAATCCCTGTAGACGCTCAGAAGGCTACCAAATTGCGTATCCTTCATCATTGGTAAACGAGCTTATCCGTTTCTCAAATTCTTTTTTCTTCAAGTTATATTTTAAGTTTTGGTCAAACTGTTAAATGTCCCGCAATCTTCTCCACCGAAATTCAACTCCGGGAGTCGTGTAACCTTCCTTGTGATAGAGTTTTGGGCTAGGGGGAATTTGGTTATGAACCAGACAATAAAAACAAATATAATAGTCAATGTTAATGACAGTAATGATAATAAAAGTTGAATGGTATTTTGAATGAGTCAGCTTTCTTCTGCATTAAGGGTTAATGTGGCCGGCAAATCTTTGAACTTGTCATTATATAAACCTTATTATATTTTTTCTATGTTGCCTTCCATTACACATTTGTCTCAGCTCCCAAATTTGCCCTTGGTTTTAAAAGCTTGTCTTGTTTCCTTTGTGAAGGTCAAGCTTTGAAGGGCTAATAAGGTGATGCTCTGGTGAAGGTTTTCTTTGGTCCAGGTATGTGTTTATTGTGCATTGCTCCGTTTGTGTTTAATTATATGTGTTTATTATGCATTGCTTCGTCTCTTAATGATGAATTAATTAACTAGGCATTTCAGATTTCTTTCCAGATTTTTAGTTCCTTCAGGCGCAAGCAGAAAGGAAGTTCGATATGACAGACGTTTCAGATTCTCTCAAGGCTATTACAACAGAGAGCATTGATCTGGTATGTATTGATACATCTCAATACCTTTTTTGTTTGCAGATGATGACATCTTATTGCTGTTTAAGTAATCACCAGCAGTATGATCAAATGCAATCTCTTATAAATCATTGCAGGAAAATGTTCCAGTTGAAGAGGTTTTTCAGCATCTCAAATGTACAAAACAAGGATTGACCTCCAATGAAGTCCAGGAGCGACTTACCTTGTTTGGTTACAACAAACTTGAAGAGAAAAAGGTTGACAACATGATTTTTAATCTCACATTTACCCATAGTTTTGTCTCTTTCAATGTTATGTTGATCCATCTTCTAATTTGATTCTACAGGAGAGTAAAATCCTTAAGTTTTTGGGGTTCATGTGGAATCCCCTTTCATGGGTTATGGAAGCTGCAGCCCTAATGGCTATTGGTCTTGCTCATGGAGGAGTACGTATTTTTGTTCCCTTTTGTGGAAGGTCTTGCTTAACGTAGATTCTTAAACGAATTTTGAGACTTTTAATGATACTAACTTGTCTCAACGTTTCAGGGCAAGCCACCGGATTACCATGATTTTGTTGGTATTGTGGTCTTACTGTTTATTAACTCAACAATCAGTTTTGTAGAAGAAAACAATGCTGGAAACGCAGCAGCTGCTCTTATGGCTCAGTTAGCCCCTAAAGCCAAGGTTCTTAGACGTTTTTGTTGCCTTCATATAACATTGATGGTAGTAGCTTATATATCAATCAATTGTTTTAGGTCATCCGCGATGGTAAATGGAACGAGATAGATGCATCTGAGTTGGTTCCAGGAGATATAGTTGGTATTAAACTTGGAGATATCATTCCTGCTGATGCTCGTCTTCTCGAAGGAGACCCTTTAAAGATTGATCAGGCAAGTTTTCTTACTTCTAGATAGTGGGAATATAATAGCTCTGCATCCTTATCTAACTTTCGAATAACATTGGTTAGCTTTTTATCTTTTCTCCAGTCAGCACTTACAGGTGAATCTCTTCCTGTAACCAAAAATGCTGGTGCTTCAGTGTACTCTGGTTCTACTTGCAAGCAAGGTGAAATTGAAGCAGTTATTATAGCAACTGGTGTCCACACTTTCTTTGGAAAGGCAGCTCATCTTGTGGACAATACTAACAATGTTGGTCATTTCCAAAAGGTTTGTTCACACTTTTGGAGTCAAAGATACAAAAATTTAAAAGGTTTTGAAATAATGAGTAAGTATAAACTCTGTACACTGAACTGCAGGTTTTAACATCAATAGGAAATTTCTGTATCTGCTCAATTGCAGTAGGAATGGCGATTGAAATAGTTGTTATATACGGTATTCAACAGAGAGGGTATCGTGTTGGTATCGATAACCTTCTTGTCTTATTGATTGGTGGAATCCCCATTGCAATGCCTACTGTTCTCTCTGTTACAATGGCTATTGGTGCTCATCGCCTGGCTCAACAGGTCTATACAAGTCTTTAAGACAGATCTCATTCACTCCTATTGATTGTGTGTTTTTGTATAACATCCTTAGCTACATTCTCTTTTCAGGGTGCCATAACAAAGAGAATGACAGCTATTGAAGAAATGGCTGGAATGGATGTTTTGTGTAGTGACAAAACAGGTACTCTCACGCTAAACAAGCTATCTGTGGACAAGAATCTGATCGAGGTTTGTATCTTTCCTCCATTCTTCTTAGCTTTGTAGTTACAGATCCTTATAGATTGGGACGATGATGCAATGAGAATACTTTTATCTCTTTTGTTACAGATTTTTAAGAAGGGCATTGACATAGATATGGCTGTGCTTATGGCTGCTAGATGTGCACGTTTAGAGAATCAAGATGCTATTGATACTGCAATTGTTGCAATGTTGGCAGACCCAAAAGAGGTATTGATTCAAGTCTCAAATTTCAGCAAATAAGATTCGATTACCATGTATTGATCTGATACTTATGTCTTCAGGCACGTGCTGGAATTCAAGAGCTGCATTTTCTTCCATTCAGTCCAGCTAATAGAAGAACTGCATTAACCTACCTTGATGGACAAGGCAAAATGCACCGAGTTAGCAAAGGAGCGCCTGAGGAGGTTACTACTACATTACCTTATGCATTACCAATTGTTTCCTAAGATCTGTGTTCTGATAATTTGTCCTTATCTAGATTTTGGATATGGCACACAACAAATTAGAGATCAAGGACAAGGTACATGCTACAATTGGTAAATTTGCAGAACGTGGACTAAGATCACTTGGATTGGCATATCAGGTGAGACATATAATTAACTACTTTTATGAGTAAAATGTGGAATTGTTTAAATTGAAGTGTCTCCTTTGATTATGTTGTTAAAATCCCATTTTTAGGAAGTACCAGATGGTGATGTTAAAGGAGAAGGTGGTCCATGGGAATTCATTGCTCTTCTTCCTCTGTTTGATCCTCCTCGCCATGACAGTGCTCAGACAATTGAGCGTGCACTTCATCTTGGAGTCAGTGTTAAAATGATCACAGGTACAAATCCAGTCTTATATCTTTAGCTCTTATTCGACATTGGATTCTTGTGTACTTACACTGTCAAAAATTCATATACTTGCAGGTGATCAGCTTGCAATTGCCAAAGAAACAGGAAGAAGGCTTGGAATGGGAACAAACATGTACCCATCTTCATCTTTGCTCTCTGATAACAACACTGAAGCAGTTGCCATTGATGAACTTATCGAAAGCGCAGATGGTTTTGCAGGAGTCTTTCCTGGTAACATTACTTACTTTGTAAAGTACATTTGTAACTATGATTTTATTGAAATATCTGACAACACCATTTCTGATACTTTAGAGCATAAGTATGAGATTGTGAAAAGATTACAATCCCGAAAACACATATGTGGTATGACTGGTGATGGAGTGAATGATGCACCTGCCTTGAAGAAAGCTGATATTGGAATTGCTGTGGATGATGCCACTGATGCTGCTCGAGGTGCTTCTGATATTGTCTTAACAGAACCTGGTCTCAGTGTTATCATCAGTGCTGTCTTGACTAGTCGTGCAATCTTCCAGAGAATGAAAAACTACACGGTAGACAAATGCTTTAACTTCATCAATATATTACCTGATAAAGTTTAAAGTCTAATGCTTAGATTGATTTTTTTTACCTTTATTTTGCAGATCTATGCTGTTTCAATTACAATTCGTATTGTGGTAAGTTTCTAGGGTCTAAATGGATCAGATTACACTAATACTTCTTGTTTTTATCTGATGACACATTTCTTTGATGACTTTGTAATGCAGATGGGTTTCATGCTTCTATGTGTCTTCTGGAAGTTTGATTTTCCTCCGTTCATGGTTCTTGTTATTGCAATCCTTAACGATGGTTAGTTACTGTTGACTTTCAGAATCTGAAGATTCAGCTTAAGGTTGTTGAAGCTTTTAACTCATAAATTTACTCTCATGTTGTAAAGGTACTATAATGACCATATCAAAGGACAGAGTCAAGCCTTCTCCAACTCCAGATTCTTGGAAACTTAAGGAAATTTTTGCCACTGGTATTGTCCTTGGAGCTTACTTGGCGATCATGACAGTTGTGTTCTTCTGGGCAGCTTACGAAACCAACTTCTTCACTGTAAATTATCCATCATCCCTCTCTTCTATTTTACTCTAACTTCAACTACCAGCAGACTAATTTTGTTTTACAAACATTGTGGTAGAAACTTTTCGATGTGAGAGACTTCAACCAGCACCATTTCAACATGAAAGACAAGGAAGTAGCTGCACATTTGAATGAACAGATGGCTTCTGCAGTTTATCTTCAAATCAGTACGATTAGTCAAGCATTGATCTTCGTGACCCGTTCAAGGAGCTGGTCATTTGTTGAGCGTCCTGGCTTTCTTCTTGTATTTGCCTTCGTAATCGCTCAGCTGGTACAAAAAATTCTTAAACAACTCTTTTATCATCTCTTCATAATATAGTTTGCTAATGGAATTCAATTATGTATCTTAAAGGTTGCATCAGTGATAGCAGCAATGGCTACATGGCCTTTTGCTGGAATCAGAAGCATTGGATGGGGTTGGACTGGAGTTATCTGGATATTCAACATTGTAACTTACATGTTTCTGGATCCAATCAAGTTCCTAGTCCGTTATGCTCTAAGTGGCCAATCCTGGAACAATATGGTCGACCAAAGGGTCTGTACATAAAGACACAACATCTCCTACTTTGAATGTTTTGGTACTTTACAATAACATTGCCTTAACTAGAACTCGTGATTTGTTTCCAGATTGCACTCACAGGGAAGAAGGATTTTGGCAAAGAAGAGAGAATGGCTGCATGGGCGACTGAAAAACGTACACAACACGGTTTACAGACAGGTCAAAGACCAGCTTATGAGAGAAATACAGCAACAGAACTTAACAATATGGCTGAAGAAGCTAAAAGACGAGCAGAAATTGCAAGGTTAGTGTATATTAGAGGTTTTGTTAGAATCTGTAATGTTTCAGAGATATGATTTCGTGTTTTATTGATCTTTTCTAATGAATGTTGCAGAATGAGAGAGCTTCAGACATTGAAGGGGAAAGTTGAATCATCTGCAAAGCTGAAAGGCTATGATCTTGACGATGTTAACAACAACAACTACACAATCTAAGAGAGTTTTTAATCTCTTGCTCAATTCATTTTATCTTTTCTATATGTACTAGCTTTTATTGACATCTTGTTTGAAGATGTCTTATGGTGTAATTTTTTATTTGATGCTTGTAATTTTATTGCTTTTATTTGATGGAAATTTATACCTAAGTTGTTTTGTTCGGCTTTTTAATAATGCACACACTTTATATATTCAGCTCTTCTTTTGTTAAATGCTAACATGAGAAAAAAAAATTTAGTGTTCAAGTTGGAGCTACAAGATAACATGCTAGGAAAGAGGTACTAAAGACAAATTCGAAAATAAGCAATCCATAATCGGCAGAACTAAGACTTTCTCCAACGGAGTTTCTTATTCAATATCTAACATTATAAAATTATTAAATGATAAAAAAAAATATGAAAGAGAAAGGTATCTTGTTTGAGAGATTAGGACCATCTTCAAATGATACTTTGATTTGAGGTTCTTAATATCAAAATATTAATATTTTAACAAAAATTTTACTTTGTGGTTTTCATTTACAATAATCACGTAATACATAAGGTAAGAATACGTTTGAGTGTCGAACATGAAACAAAGAGAGACAAAAAAAACATAATAAGGCCCAAATCAGTTTGAAAAAAAATAAACTCTTCCTTTTCGATGGCGATGAGAAAGGCGACACGCCTTTTCACCACTTGTTGGTGTCTGTTGCTGTTTTCGGACGGTTGTGCTCGGCGGGTTATCGCCGTTTCTTCGGGAATTAAGGATGGGAGGATAATTACCGTTTTTATACATCTATTAATTCACCGTGTTTGTCTCCAATTTGAATCAATCGATTGGAGTGTCTTTTATCACATTCAAATGATGGTAGACAAGATGCATGTGTTAATTTTGGGGATTGATGATGTTAACTTCATGCGAACCCATCCTTTGTGGGAGTCCCGACGATTAACCTATTTTTCTTCGAATTTGGTGATGAAACTACGACCAACACGGAAACCACTATGGCAATACACAAATGATGGAGAGGAGAATAGAGTGAGACTCATAAAACGATTAAAGTCATTCAAACAAGCACGGAGATTTACTACAACCAAGGAAAAGTATATCTCTTTCTTTATGAGAGTTCTGATCACATTGAACGTCTTGCGATGTAACAGATGTTGGGATATCAATCCAAGTCCCACATCGGAAGTTTAGACAAGGAGTGTCTAATATATAAGTCAAGAGAATTTCCAATTAGTATGAGGCCTTTTGGGATGGAACTCAATAAGGAAAAACCTTGAGGGTCTTGCCACTGTGGGCCCAAAGAGGACAATATCATACTAATTGAGAGGTAATGGAAATCCCAACAACGCTCTGATACCAATTGTTAAGGATCGATTCAACGATGTAACCGTAAGCGAGAAAATAGAGAGAGAATCGAAACGAACGACACAAAGATTTTTACGTGGTTCGATCGTAACTGATCTACGTCCACGGCCACACTGTTTGATTCACTACTCGAAAGTTAGGGTTTTACAATTACATTGGGATATATATAGATATTGAGATTTGGGCCACACAGCCCATACATAACTGAAAGCCCAAAACCAAAATCGATTTTGTTTTTGGCAAATCAGTCTCCACAACTCAACAACAGATGGATCGTAACTTTTGGCTTTCGAATGCATAACAGGATGAAAATGTTTCCTAAGCAAGAATGTCACCCCAGATTGACGAACAAAATGAATATCAAGAAAATGGAGCACAACTTTTTCGTTATATCTTACAAAATTTCAAGGCTTGTTGTAATTTTATTATGAATAATGTAATATCCGGTTCTCATTAATAAAAGTTATGTTTAGATGAAAAAAAAAAAACAAAAACAAAAATTTTACTTTTTATTTATATTTTATTTTCTTTAAAAAATTGGTTCAATCAGATTAGTATATGTGTAATTTGGGTATCTAGTAAATTTTGGATGAATCTCTTGTTTAAGAGATGTAAGAGCCGTAAGAGCATCAACAACGCTTGAGTTTTAAGCGTATCTAATTTGTTTTTATTATTTTTTAAT
>OVAX01004683.1:0-12060 GCA_900406405.1 Lepidium africanum | reverse complement strand
GCTGTGTTGTAAATCCGTTGCTAAAAAACGTCCCAAATCTTACCTTTTGTTGTAGTGAGGTGTCTCGATCATAACAACCAATCCAAACTTTTTATATTGTGGATGGTGAGTTCGATCTTTTCAAATATCAAATAATGCTAATATTTACATATTATTAACGTAAAATAGAAAAGCTAACTAGTTTATATTTATAGGTGTATATGAATACGATAAATCATGTGTCCATTAAAAGGTATGGTCAAATACATTTTTTATAAAAGATAGACACAAAATGAAAGGATTGACTGTATATATATTAAATTGATAGTACTTTTTCACTATACATGATAATCTATTAAAATCATTATAATTTAACATATCTATGGGTATGTATGAATACTATAACTCATTTAACAAATTCAATTGAAATTTTGGTTTTCTTAAGTAAACAGGTAAACATATTTTGTTAAACCATAATAAGTGGTTTTTATCCAATTTTTCATCAGATTTAATACATGATCGGTCGATATTATAAAAATAAAATAAAAGCACAGATTTATTATGAAAAAGATATTATTTTCTCATATGAGTAAAATTTTAATGAAAAATATCATAAAAACGAATGTATTTTCAACTAAACTAAACTTTTAATTTATGTTTTATTTAATTTTTTTTATTTTAGTTATTTAATTATTTTGTTGATTATTTACTTTTTATTATTTCAAAATTCAAAAAATTAAATAATGATATCTGATAGATTTGTAGATAAACTGAATTATCTTAGAAATATTTTAAATTTTGAATTTCTTTGAAAAAATAGTTGATATAATTATCTACGAATATTTGAATTTCTTCGTTTCTATTTTAATAAGTACAATTTTGTTTTCTTGGATCCCATCATCACTCTCACATGGTTGAATATATTGGGTATTCATTACGAAACTGTGTCTTTTCTAAAGATACTAAAAAATAAAATAAAAAAAGATTTTGAGTATTGTAGATTTTTCTCAAAAGACCTTCAATTTCATTTATATTTTGTTATAATTATTTATTTTGATAACATATTTCTAGTGACTCACATCCAATCTGAAATTAATTTATTTGATATTTTGAGTCTACTTTTAGTTAATTTTTTCTTATAATAACTCTACATATCAATCTATTTGATTTTTAATGCTTTTTTTTTGGCAATTCTACAAACTGCTGTTATTATTACTCTACATATCAAAATTAAATAATGATATACAAATCATCTATATTTGGATATATATATCACTGAACAAATCTAAGAAGATGCATAGAGAAAAGATAAGAACAAATCTTTTTTTATATGAAAAAGCATAAATATCACTGAAAATCTTTCTTTTAAAGATGGACATAGTATACATGTAAGTCACTGTTCCTTCTTTTTTCTTCAAATGCCACTACTCTATGTTAAATTGATGAACCATATATTCACATTCACTCGTTTTTCTTTCTTTCTATAATAATATTGTTTATCTTTACTTATAACAATATAACTTTAAGAAAACATATAACATGTGAATATAATTATACATAAATATCCAAATCGAACATAAAAGTGCAATTTGAAACCAAGCAAAAATGGCAAATATGGCAGGAGACCGAAACGATAAAAGTGAAAAATTGAAACAAAGCAAAAATGGCAAGTGTGGCAGGAGACCGGAGAAGTATGTGTAGAGAAAACATGTCCAGAGGAAACGATTACAATAGACTTGGTAAAGGTAGCAATTGCATTTGTACAGAGCATATGTTTGCTTGACAGCAAGGAAATGTATTTGGGTTTCTTTCTTTTATTGTTGTATAATTTCTAGAAAAAACATAATATATGATGGAGTCGTGAAAAAAAAAAGAGATGTTAATTTCTATTATTCTGACAAAGAATACTATCAGTTAGTTGTTGATCATATGACTAAAGATTTATAAACACTGTATTTTGAAGAATATGTTTCTCAAACTTCACCCATACAAACGTAATAATGTTGGTAATGAATACACTTCGAGGCATAAGGTATACTTAAAATAAACTTAATTAAATTTTTAGTTTATTACATAATAATAAATTAAGAAATAATATCATTATCGTTTAACTTAGTGGAGAAAATGTTATTTTAACTCTACAAAACAGTAAAGTGGAAGAAAAAATATTCAACTTTCATATTTAACCACTTTAAACATTCAACTTATGTTAGATTTTATATATATATATAGTGATTTTTTGTTGAATACTTAAATATTCCAGATGTAATTGGAGAAAGCATCCAGATAGAGATATGATTTAAAAAGATTAAAAATCCAAAATAACCTTTAACATTTTTAGAAATTACACATGATCGATTTTCTCGTTTTTGTTGGATCTTTGTCGTCGCATTTTTCTTCGTCTGTCTAGGGTTTCCTCACTGCAGAAGCTGCAGCAGGTTTTTCCATTACTCGCTTTTCATCATTGGCTAAACGATTCTTCTAGAATTGTTGGATTCTCTTTGAATTTTTCTGGGTTTAACTTGATTTTCTAGGTTTATTTCGGTCTTTTGGGTTTGTTTTGTTGTGATTATATTCAGCAGTCAAAAAGTGATAGCACTCTCTGTCTATTTAGGTATATGTTGGTTTAGCATCTTAGAAAGGATTGTGATGTGATCAAGTTATTAGATAACCATCGGTTTGCAGATCAATTTATTGGTTTATCTAAAAATATCTAAATCCATCATGAATCGCAAGAAGCATTCTGATTACGCTTATATAGTGTATTTGTTCATTAAAATCGGCAAAAAAGTGTTAGGATCTAAGACCATTTCTAACCATTAGAACCCTATTAGGGGTTTTTAACATTTTTTTAATATAAATAATAATTTTTAAAAAATTAAGAAATAATAAATGGATTTTAACTTTGTTGAGGTTCCAATGGTAGAATCTCATTTGGGGTTTTTAAGAAGAAAAAAACATAACTAATTTTATTGGATCAAAGGCCCAAATATGTATTATAAGTGAGGTCCATTCTCCCTATGTACGACTACAAACAACACAAAGCGTAGTCTTCTGCGACTACGGCCAACACAAAGTGTAGTCTCTCATTTACGACTACAGCCATCAACAATAAGAAGATCGTAGTCCCCCATATTCCATGAAATTAAGGAGACGAAAATCCAGAATTCAATAATCGTGGAATAAGTGCCCCAAACAAATGGTATTAGGCCATGAGCCGCTTTGATCACCGACGAGGTGGTTTTAAGACTAAGTTGAGCCGCCTTGATCACCGACGAGGTGGTTTTAAGACTAAGTTGAGCCGCCTTGATCGACGACATCATTTTCGTCAGATGTAATTTTTTTTCAGATAAAATTATATGTCCAATAACTAACTGACACGTATGCATCTCTTAAAATTTCTTAAGTCTTTAAAATAAGAACCGGTTCTAAACATAATAACTCTCTCTTACTTTTGTAATTTTTTTATTTTTTTAATATTAAAAATTTCTTTTAAAAAACCTCGTTGGAGCTACTCTAAGGTATAATAAAGTTATCAATTAACGAACTTAGAGATTTGTTTGCAACTACGAGGAAAAACATATATATATATATATATATGTAACACTTTTACTATATATATAGGTAACTGCAAAATTATTCAATCGAATGGTAATGGTAATCAACACAACAACATGCATGTCGAAAATCATTGGCCCTTCAAAGAGATCAGTTTCTATGACAATCCTATCGCTTACATTGCTCCAAGCTGTTATGGACAATCATTACTTTTTGACCAAAAAAAAAAAAAAACTTGTTCAATTAAAAGTGATAGAACTCTTGTCAAAAAGTTATTGTAATTGGGTTTCAACAAAAAGAAAACTATTAGCTTTACTTTCTACACCTAACAAACAGGAGCCACATTTAAAATGTGGGATCTGATGACAGAAGTATAAAAAACATATGGGTCTTACTACTTTGATTTATGTAAGTATATATGATGAAATATCATTTCAACCAATCCAGACCTTTTATATATTGTATATGGTACTCAATTTGATGTTTTGAAATATAAAATGTGCATAGAGATGCATATAACCACTACATCGGATGTTACAATAATATTGGGTATAGTGGATTTGTACAAACTAGCAGTATGATCGCTTTTGAAGCTACAATCAGTCCAACTTCCATTATTTTAAGGGATTCATCACGATGTTACAATACAAATTTTGAAGGTAAACCGAAACATATTTATTTTATTATATTAAAGTGATAAAAATATACAGTTATATATTCTAAAAGATAGATCGAAATGAAGATTTAACTGTATATATATTATAAATAAATAATACTTTATCACTATACATCATAATCTACTAAAATCATTATAATTTAACATAGCCAATTGAAATTTTGGTTTTTGTTTAATAACTGGTAAAAATATACCACCAATTGTGGTTAATATCCAAATTTTAATCTGATTTAATACTTGATCGGTCTAATATTACAAAATAATTAAAACACAAATGTATTATGAAACAACTATTATTTTCTCTTTTAACCAAAAAAAAATCTATTATTTTCTCATATGAGTAAAATTTTAGCAAAAAATATCAGAAAACATGAATGGGTTTCTAACTAAACTAAAAATTTTATTTATGTTTTGCTTAGTTATTACTTACTTTTTGCTTTACTTTTGCTTAGTTCTTGCTTATTTTTGTCAGTTTTTACTTTATTATTTCAAAATTTAAAACAAAATCAATATACTGATAGATTTATAAAGAAACTTAATATCTTAAAATTATTTGAAATTTTAAATTTGGTTTATTTGAAAAGATAGATAACATAGTTATGTAGCTATCATATAAATGAATTCTTTCCTATTTCAAAAGACTGTTACTTTCAATTAAATTTTTTGGTATAATTAACATAATATTTATATTCACCAACCTCATTACCCAAACATATATAGATGAAAAAATCAACATTACTACTTTTAGTCTCATAGATTAATATCCACCGCCTTTTTAAAAATCAACATAAGTTGATGAAACTTGGTTAAATGAAACCGCGCTTGATCTAAAAAAGTTTAGCTTTAAAAATCTCTTCAACTTTTTTTTTTTTGGTCTGAAAATCTCTTCAACTTTATTCCCCACTTTTCAGACTTGATTCATGGGAACTGCTTCCACTTCAGTCTTCTTTTCTTGTCTGATATTTTGTGCAATAATTCCTAAATCAATATCAGTTAAGAAGTCGTTTCAGATTAAACAATTACAAAAGAGACCATTTTGTGTTGGATTTACATCAATCACGAGCAGCCACTTCTTAAAGATCAATTTAGTGTCTGAGCGTTTCTTTCATGTTTTTCATCACTTGAACAAGCTACTTAGGTGTTTCTCGCTTCCATTTGAGAAGAAGCAACCTTGGGTGTCTTAACATCACTGTTACTTATCAAAAAAAAAAAACCATCACTGTTATTTTTAAGTTTGATTTGTTTCACTGTGTCTATATGTCTTTTTTTTTTTTCAATTTTATTCATTCTTTTTATTAATGAGATCGACAAAGCCCCGATCCATTACCAAATTGCTCCCTAAAACTGGCGGAAATTTACAACAACTAAAATGTTTAGTTTTAAAAACAATCAAAAGGTTACTTAATCTCGTTCATCTTCCCTTTCTAATGTAAATTATAAAGTTATGCTGTGCAAATCATCTATATTTAAATATAAATATAGTCACTCCATCTTATATGAATAAAGTTAGTTGGTTGTTATTACCTCATATATACATTCATATCCTTTTTAATGATTCTTTACAAATTTAACTTCTTTTTGAAAATTATTTATAAATATTATCTAGAAAACAAAACATATTTTTAATAACTTTTAAAACATCATCTTTACTAACACAGTAATACATTTTCCACCAAAAAAACATAGTAATCTATATATATAAAGTAAAATGATCTCTCTCATGATGTTACCTCATCACTTAATTATTAAAATATTTATTTACTAACTTATTTTATTTAATATCTAATCTTTAATAATTTATTAAGATCATTAATGCCATAAAATAATACATTTATGTAATGATATAAATTCAGTTTTATTATTATTTTTTGGAATATTTATTAGCAGATATTGTAATTTTCATTTTACTTTTAGATATTTAAATTATTTAAAATGATCTCTCTTCTCATGATATCACCTCATCACTTAATTATTAAAATATTTACTTACTAACTTATTTTATTTAGTATCTAATCTCTAATAATTTATTAAGAACATTAATGACATAAAATAATACATTTATCTAATGATATTAATTCAGTTTTATTATTATTTTTTGGAATATTTATTAGCAAATATTGTAATTTTCTTTTTACTTTTAGATATTTAAACTATTTCATATTTTTAAAACTAAACAAATGAAACTTTGAAATTTGAAAATACAAAAATATGCTGACAATAAAGAAGGGGAGAGGTAATCATAATTCATTTCAATATAGAAACTGAAAAAAAAATATAGTGAGTTTTTATATTAAATCCATGTAGAGAAGTGAAAACGAAGAGATGATAGATGCTACATTTTCCCATAATATTAATATTAAAGTTGTATTAGCGAAAATCGTGTCATTAACAATTTACTCAAAATAAATATATCAAAGATGAAATATTGTAATTATATTAATATAGGAAAATATGAGAGGTTTAAACACTAGAGTTTTCTCATTTTTTTCCCACTTGAAAGTCAATAGATATTCTCGACATGTAATTGCAAGACTGTTGTGATTTTGGGAGACATATAATGTTATGAAAGACGGCAAATTCATGAATATCGATACATGACTCTTTGATAAAAAGATATTGTAGATTTCTCGCGGTTTATACACAACCAACTTATAAAGTTTGAAGATAATTTTTAATACATGCTTGTACAATATTTTATTCATGTAATCACTTAAAATAAGTAACAATCTATGTGATCAGAAGTTTTGATGTATTTCAAAGTAACTTTCAGTTTAAGCTATGTGACTCGAATAGTCGAATATAATAACAAAACAAAAAAAAACCAGCTTGAATGACGGTTCATCAACTAGTATATTAATAAATTAATTTTACTGATTGTACTTATAATTTCATTATAATAAACTAACTATAAACTTCCAAAATTGAATCGCACCAAAATAATTACAAAAAACCGAACCAACCAAACCGGGAATTAAAAAAAACTAATTCGAACCAAAATAACTACCAAAAACCAAACCGGGAATTCGTTATTCCTACAAGACACTCTCATCTTCCTCACTGTCCTAATCTTATCTTCAACAATCAACAATGGATTCCGCAATCCTCTTCGATAGGCCACCAACTTATCGAGTTTACAAGAGTGGTCGTATCGAGCGTTTTACAGGTGAAACAAAAGTCCCACCATCACTAACTCCACAAAACGGTGTCGTTTCCAAAGACGTTATCTATTCGCCGGAGAAAAACCTCTCCGTCCGTATTTACTTACCGGAGAAAGTCTCTGAAACCAATGAAAAGCTTCCAATACTTGTTTACTTTCATGGTGGTGGTTTCATAGTAGAAACTGCTTTTTCTCCGACTTACAATACTTTCCTCACTTCCGCAGTCGCCGCCGCAAATTGCTTAGCGATCTCTGTAGATTATCGTCGAGCACCGGAGTTTCCAATTCCAGTTGCTTATGAAGATTCATGGGATTCTCTCAAATGGGTATTTACTCATATCGATGGTTATGGATTGGAGAATTGGATAAACAAACATGGAAATTTTGATAAACTATTCCTCGCCGGAGATAGCGCCGGAGCAAACATTGCTCATCATTTGTCAATTCAAGCAAACAGAGAGAAACTTGATTCGAAGATCTGTGGTATTATCTTGATTCATCCATATTTCTGGAGTAAAACTCCAATTGATGAATTTGAGATTAGAGATCCATTAAAATGTGAAAAGATTGAAGGAAGTTGGGGAATTGCAAGTCCAAATAGTGAAAATGGAGTTGATGATCCATGGATTAATGTGGTTGGATCTGAATCATCGAATCTATCAGAGTTAGGTTGTAGAAGGGTTTTGGTAATGGTAGCTGAAAATGATCAGCTTGTGAGACAAGGTTGGGCTTATGTAGAGAAGCTAAAGAAGAGTGAATGGGAAGGAGAAGTTGAGTTTATGGAGACTAAAAATGAGTTTCATGTTTTTCATTTGAGGAATCCAAACACTGAGCAGGCTCGTCAAGTTGTGATGAAAGTTGCAGAGTTTGTTAATAAGTGATGAGTTTGGTTATTTTGATGTATGTTATGTTACAACATCAAGATTATGGAAGCATTAAGCTTTTATCTGTATACTACTAATGAACACATTAAGATTGTCGATTTCTGTTGTGAGTTTGTATGATTAGTAGTCAATATTTGGTTTGTAATCAATATTTTAGATGTCCAAACTAGCCACTTTGGACCTTCATTTCTCATTTAAACAAACTCTGTTTTCGACATTTCGATTTACTACCTTGTAGTACTCGCAGCGACGATTTTAACGTGCCTGAAATCTGGTTATTCGGATGAATGTATGCACTAGACAATCCACCAGAAAAGTGGTCACAACCATGTTGTGAGAAACTACTTCCAACAAATCTTTGGTCCTAAGATTACAATAAGAGTGGTTCAATCTGCTGTGTATTAGATCTTGCAGCAAGTAGAATCAAATGGACTAAGAGATTCAGTTCTAATATAGTTAAACTCAAAGATTTGTTTGCTACAGGCTTTAAATAATGATTGAAGTACTGTTTGCTACAGGTTTTTTCAGTCATCTTCCTTTTGTTTTGATTCGTTTAATGATTAAGCATATGATTGGCTATGAATGTTCAAACGAAAAAAGAGTAAATATAAAGACAAAATTCTGTCAGCCATGAACTACAAGTAGGAATCTAATCGGAACGCAACTCGAGATTCATTTATTTATCTTATAAAAAAAAAAAACTTATTGAGGAAAGAGTTGTATATTCCTGGATCAGCCAATAGAATGACATCCACACGCAATTATTCTGAATCTCTCTATCAAATGGGAAAGCTTTAACTTCTTTCTTATTCAGAATCTGTTCTCTGCTTCTCTGTATTCTTTCAAAGTTAGGACAAGAACTTCCAAAAGGTAATGAAAAGTCAAAGATCTTTTCTTTTAATTCTCTGTTTTTGACTATTTCTCTGGACATTCAAACAATTTTGCGTCTTGTGTTGCCTTATGGTTATCTTAGATAATTATTTACTCAGTGAAACTAAATTCTTCAATCTGAGTGAAAGATTGAAGAATAAGATCTACAAGAAACACAAACTAGAGGCTTAAGGTTAAGGAGGTTTATCTTTAGCCTGAGACATTGAAGATTAGATAATCTAAAGAAGCTTCTATTTTCTTCTTTTGTGCAGTGGGTTTTCATGATTTTATAGTATATAAAGAGAGATTGAAAGATGTATTTGGTAGAGAGCAAAGGAGGAGCAATCAGTTGTATGCTCTTGGCTTTGCTTTTCTTAGGGACATGGCCTGCTATCATGACTCTAACCGAGAGACGTGGTCGACTTCCTCAACATACTTATCTTGATTACACAATCACAAATCTGTTAGCTGCAGTTATCATAGCTTTCACATTAGGTGAAATAGGTCCAAGCAGACCAAATTTCATCACACAGCTTTCTCAAGTAAGTCACATATACAGCTTCTCTTACAAAATCTTGAGGGAGATATTTTTTCGAAATGCGGTTTTGTTTGTAGGATAATTGGCAGTCTGTGATGTTTGCAATGGCTGGAGGAATTGTTCTTAGCCTTGGTAACTTAGCAACACAATATGCTTGGGCTTATGTTGGTTTATCTGTCACTGAAGTCATCACAGCTAGTATCACTGTTGTTATTGGTAAAGTCTTATTCCTTCAACTACTTTTAACTGATTTTTTCGTTCTTCTGATGAGACTTTTTTGTTTACTGGCACAGGCACAACTTTGAACTATTTCTTGGATGATCGAATCAACCGAGCTGAAGTCCTTTTCCCAGGAGTTGCTTGCTTCTTAATTGCTGTTTGTTTTGGCTCAGCTGTTCATAAATCAAATGCAGCTGATAACAAATCCAAACTCCAAGATTTTAAAAGGTTGAAAATGATTCAAACTAGTCCTTTGTTATAGTTTGGTTTGGTACTAATCCTGTTCTTCTTTCAGTTTAGAGACAGCCTCTTCCTTCCAAATGGACACAGATTCCGCAAACAACAACTCGGTGAAAGGGAAACCAAAAGAAGGGACTGCAGCTTATCTCTTAGAGCTTGAGAAACAAAGAGCCATCAAGGTCATAGCAAAGTTCTCCTGTTCCTTAGCAGAAATTACTGATATATGTAAACATCTCTGAAAGTTTGAAGATTTGTGTTGACAGGTCTTTGGAAAAAGCACAATAATTGGATTGGTGATAACATTCTTTGCCGGAATCTGTTTCTCTCTATTCTCACCTGCATTCAACTTAGCAACAAACGATCAATGGCATACTTTGAAATATGGTGTTCCAAAACTCAACGTGTACACTGCCTTTTTCTACTTTTCAATCTCTGCATTTGGGATTGCTTTGATACTAAACATCAGATTTCTCTATTGGCCTATACTTGGTCTACCAAAATCTTCTTTCAAGGCTTATCTAAATGACTGGAATGGTCGAGGTTGGTCTTTCTTGGCTGGATTTCTGTGTGGTTTTGGCAATGGTCTTCAGTTTATGGGTGGTCAAGCTGCTGGCTATGCAGCTGCTGATGCTGTTCAGGTCTGGACTTGAAACATTTTTCTGTTTAAAATTTAAGATTGGAAACAAACATATCCTTCATTTTGATTTTAATGGGTTTCAGGCACTTCCTCTTGTGAGCACTTTCTGGGGTATATTGCTGTTTGGAGAATACAGGAGATCATCAAGAAAAACATATACACTTCTCATTAGTATGCTTGTCATGTTCATAGTTGCTGTTGCGGTTCTTATGGCCTCAGCGGGACATAGAAAATGATTTTCAAAGAATATTCACAAAACATCTTACCATCTAAGCTAAAGGATCGCGATTGAAGTTCATAAACTTGTAAGAAACCATTGGAGGCCTGAAGAAACAGTGATTGATGGTTGCAACATGTTCAATTTCTTAAAAAAACTTTTGGTTTCTCATGTTGGTTCTTTTCTTAGAGAATTGGTTGGATTTGTTAATTGTCTTTTATTAAACGTGAGAGAAATAAATTCATACTTTTTAGCCAACTGTCAAAGCAAACACACATGAACTATTTTAACGGCAAAAAAAAAACAAAAAGAAACACATAAAGTATTGCAGCCATTGACTAACAAAACTAGGATTCTTAAAATCAACTTGAGATTTTATTCTCTCCATACAAAATGAGGACGCCACGTTCTTTCTGAATCTGGATCTGCCATTTAAATGGAAAGCTAAATTCATTTGTTTCTTGTCCTGTTTCTGGTGTCCCTCAAAGCCAAAGTTAAAAAAAAAGCTTTAAAAAAGATTTAAGGTAATCTCTTTACTTGATGCTTACTAAAAACCCAAAAGATTATCTCTTGTGTTCTGCTATAGAACAGAAGTTTGAGCTTCATGTCAACATTCTAGTGAATGTTTCTTATTTTATGTTCCTCGAACCTTCCTTGAACACAACTAGCTTCATTTTACTCGAAGAATCTCACTTCTTTACTTTGATGCAGCTGCTTTACTTTGCTCATATAAAATGTACATGGTAGAGAACAAAGGAGGAGCAATCATTTGTATGATCTTGGCTCTGCTTTTCTTAGGGACATGGCCAGCAATTATGACTCTGACAGAAAGACGAGGTCGACTTCCTCAACATACTTATCTTGACTTCACACTCACAAATCTGTTAGCTGCAGTTCTCATAGCATGTACACTAGGTGAAATAGGTCCAAGCAGACCAAACTTCATCACACAGCTGTCTCAAGTCAGTCACATATTCATTCATACACTTCTTTCAAAATCTTGCAGCTATCTGTTTGCAGTTTTTGAAATGCAATGTGTTTTTTTGTCACAGGATAATTGGCAATCTGTGATGTTTGCAATGTTT
>OVAX01004682.1:0-12072 GCA_900406405.1 Lepidium africanum | reverse complement strand
AATAAAAGTGGGAACAAAACAAAGCAATAAACAATATGAAAATCAATAAATAAAAGCATCACGCATAGGGAATTCATCAGGAAACAGGAAATCAATTCAGGAAACTACTCAGGACACACCTTCAACCAATTCTCGACTTAGACATAAAATTCTAGCAAACCCACTATTGTGGTGCCTACTACTATGTCTATCAACCTGGTACTCCTAACTGTCGTTGGTTCTAGGATGTAAACATGCATTATCGAATTGGTCTAATATGTCCAGAACTAGCCTTAACATCAACTGTCGTTGGTTAAGGACTAGTTGCTCATCTAAGCTAGTTCAGGCATCTAACAAGCTTTTGGAAAGTTAAACAACCTAAGATCATAGGCTACGTGGCCAGTCTAACCTAAGCATTAAACACAACAATAGACGGAGAACACACAATATCGAGCCCTATTTGTTCTTAATTCATTGAATCCCTAAATCCCTAGAAATCCCTAAACCTGATAAGAAACTACTCAGACATGATGGAATAGAAGCAAACAAAGAAGAAGAATATAAACATAATATGATAAACTGAAATTAAAAGCAAATAGGGTTCAAAAAACTTCTCCAATGGTGTTTTTGGAGGATAGAGATCTTCTCCCTCAAAAGTTACAAGAGTGACTGCTGAAAAAATAATGCTAAGATAACCTAAAAGTTCTTAGAAACCTATTGAAATAGGCTAAAAATATGTCTGGTGCAAAATAAGGAAAATCTAGTTTTCAGTTCGCAGTATTGATGATCGATCGATCAAAGTGTTGATCGATCGATTAAGAGGTAGAATGGTTTATCATAATCTTAGTAGGTCGATCATCAGGTCAAGTAGCAGTTTCTCTGGATACTTGATCGATCGATCAAGGAGTTGATCGCTCGATCGCGTCTATTCTCGTCCAGAATGACACAGCTTCGGTAAAATCGTTATATCTTCCTAACCGCTTGTCCAGTTGCCCTCAAACCACCTCCAAATACAAGCTAACTCACGTGGCTATCTTATGTCCAAGTTTCAGCTTGATCCAACGGTGGGAAGCCAAACTTCTGACGCTTCTGCAGGATTCTGCATCTCAATATGCTCGTTTTCACTCAAAACAGCTCATCTTCTCCAAATGTGACCTATGACCTGCAAAGACTCTAAAACAGACTAAAAGACTCTAAAACACATACTTTGACTCAATAAAACAATGGTAAATAAGGGTTAAAAACCGATAAAAATGGAGTATATCAATCCCCCCAGACTTAATCTTTTGCTTGTCCTCAAGCAAACAGAAAAACTAATAATGAGAAAGAAGTTTGAAAATGTGGGAAGTACTGTCCCCCTCCTCCAGACTTAGCTTCTTGCTAGTCCTCAAGCAAGCAAAGACTGAGAAGAAGTTTGAAAACACGGGAACTCCTTCTGTCCTAAGAACACCACAAAAACATTCCCTTTAGTAAGCCACATGAAAATATACCTGACAGAATCAAGACCACCTTGTACTTCCCTCAAACTTTACATCTATCCCAAGCAAACTCCACAATCTAAACAAGAAATCCAAATTCACCATACCAGCCTCCTAAAGTATCTAAGTGCGATCTCATCGAGGGGATATCGATCAAAGGACACATGGATTCCTCCGCAGCCTAAATACTATCTTCTCTATGGTTCCTTTCTCTCATTTCATTCACTTTACAGCCGATTTCTACCTACTTTTCTAGGGTATTATTTTTTTTATTGGCTGCTTTCTTTGGTAAGTCAAAGGATGTAAGCAAGAGTAGCTTCATTGGAGTCCCCCTCGGTAAGCAACAATACTCGAGTGAAAGGTTACGTCATTGGAGTTATCCTCAGATCACCAAATTCACACAAATACGAGCAGCGTTATTGAGGGACTTTTACCCTCAGCCTACTACAATGTACAACTTTGTTATGTAGTTACTTCAGATTAAGCATAAATGCTTGAAATGATTAAGAGAGGGGAACCATACTCACACAGATAAGTCTTTCAAGACTGAAGAGAGGAACCCGATCTGATGTATACCAAGCCCCTTGACAAGAAAATTAAGTCAGGTTAGGGGTGAAGTCAGCATGAGATTCTTCGAATACCCGAAAAGATATGGGTAACGTTGAGAAGATGCATAATCTCTAGGTTTTCCAATAGTCATAGATCTTTGTCAAGCTTAAAACAATGGTCACTTAAGTTCCTGAAAATGCGGTTATTCCTCGAAAAATCATAGTTCCCTACAATGGTTTTGACTCAATAAAAACAAAAACCGACTCAAGAAAAATAACAAAAAGACTCAAAAAGAAAACAAAAGAAACAAGACATGTTAGTCACCACAAGTGTACTCCCCCAGACTTACTTCACAATATCCCGGTGTGAAAATAAATCTAAAAGAAGCACAACTTACACAAAAATATCATAGGAACATAAAGAGAGACAATGGAGAATTGAAACAAACCTGAGCATTTGGATCGATCGATCTCTAAGAGGAACGATCGATCTCAAGGGCTCGGAGAGATGGACCGAACTATCATCAATGTTGAGGTCGATCTAAAGTTCGGGCGCAAAAAATGATTATGGTTGGACAAAAGTGCTCGGACATCCGAATTTCCATCTAAAGACTGCCCGGCTTCGACAGTGGAAGATCTCATGACCTTCTTCGTGGGCTTATGTTCACCTACTCGAACCATTTTCTGTAAAATAATAACAACCAAAGAAAAACAGAGATTTCAGTTTCTCCCAAAGGCATGAGAAAATCAAAAATCTTAAATTGGAATGAGATTACTGTGAAATCAATTGCTAAATTTGATAATCAACACATACAAACATCCAGCTATGCATCAATCAATCAAACATTGTCTCAATTCCAATCTAAAATTCTCAAATATCTCTAAAATTCTCTTTCAACCTAAGCATCAAAATCGACTAAAATCTATCTAAAATCTGGATAAAGAGAACTTGAAATCATCATATAAGAATGAAAAACACAAGAATTTTGCATAATCAATCATGAAAAAGTCGAATTTCATCAAACCCAAATTCCCAAAATTTTGCCAAAAATAAATAGAGTGATAGAGAAAAATACCCTTGTATGCCGAAAAAGAGAGTTAGATAATCAGAAAGAGGATGAAAATTCAAATGGGTTAGGCTCAAAAATCACTCAAATCCGATTAGAAATGAGGGAGATATGAAGGATTGAAAATCTGAACTTTTTCTCCCAAAAATCGGCTAAGAAGAAAGTGTTCTTATGATTTCTCAACTTTTGATCCAAAAAGTGTTAAATTTCACATATAAAAGTTGTTTCTCGGTTCAATTTAAGTGAATTGAACCAGTTTTCGAAATCAAAAGACTTACCTGGCTTGATGATCGATCGATCGTGAGCTGAATCGATCGATCAATGAGTATCTTCTCGTGACTCTCCTTTTGGCAATCGATCGATCACTCCTGTGATGGTCAATCGTCTAGTCGTGCGTGTAAACTCTGTTCATCGATGATCGATCGATCACTTGAGGAGTGGTCGATCGTGAGGTCGAGCGTATGGCTCTGTGAAGACACGATCGATCAATTATTCTCTCGATGGTCGATCACAAGATCGAGCGTGCACCTCCTGGTAGTCGAGGATCAATCGATCCCAGCGTTGATCGATCAATCACAGTGTCTCGACCAGATTTCTCTTACCTGAAACAGACGAAAACAAAAACAAGAAAAACATAAAAAGAAAAATGCAGAAAATGAAAACTACCTACTAGTGGGTTGCCTCCTACTCGACGCTTTTTTAAAGTCATTAACTTAACTTCGGTCTCATATGTTAGTCATGAGAATCGAAAGGTTGAGCCAATGTACCTTTCATCCTCCTCCTGGTTTCACAATAGACAATATACTAGAGAAGAAAGGCAATTGCCCATAATAGCAGAACCACATGTTCATCAAAACAAGTTACTACAATGATAAAGAACATCCTCAGATGTTCCTTGATGTTCGGACTACTTGGAGGATCAAATGCATTGGATGGAAAAATGAAATCAATCTCAAGATAAGTAGAGTTTACTAAAGAGTATTCAACTTTATCTTGAGACTCACACGATAAATCCAAGCATTCATCAATGAGCAGAAGATTGCGAGAGACTACCTTTCAGTGCTGGGTAAATGAATCTCCTCAAAATCATCAATCTCAAGGGTTGAATTACATGTACCTTCTAATTGGCTATGCGTCTCTTCAAGCATAAGACCACCAACAATGTTGGAGATTGACTCAGTAACCTGAGCAATTAGAGTATCTAGTTTCTTCATATGTATAAACAACGCTTCATACTTACTGTTGAGATCGTTGTGCATCCTGTCAATTTTTGCATCGATCTTCAACAAAGCCTGCTGTTGATTTGAAGAAGTTGATGCAACACAGCCTTAAGCTCATTTTGATCAGAAGATTTGGCTTCACATCTTTCACTATGGAAATACTTGTAACGCTTCCATTCATCAATGTCTGGTCCATTGCATGACCAATCAATGTAAGGTTTCATGGTCAACAACTTGCTTTCATGTTAGACACCTGATTCAGAGAAGAAAGTAAAAATAAAAATGTTAGTAAAGAAAATCTTAGACTAAAGTTCAGCCCTAGATCAAAATGCAACAAAATTGGTCCCCGGCAACGGTACCAAAATTGATACAAGGTTAATTATACCAATTTAACCTCTCGTGCGTATCGTATCGATGTAGCACTTAAGGATCGAATCCACGCAGATTAATGGTTACACTATCAATCTTTAACCAAACTTAAAATAAGACAAATCAAATAAAAGTGAGAATGAAACAAAGCAATAAACAATATGAAAATATATAAATAAAAGCATCACGCATAGGGAATTCATCGGGAAACAGGAAATCAATTCAGAAACTATTCAGGACACACCTTCAACCAATTCTCGACTTAGACATAAAATTCTAGCAAACCCACTGTCGTGGTGCCTATTACTATGTCTATGAACCTGGTGCTCCTAACTGTTGTTAGTCCTAGGATGTAAACATGCATTATCGAATTGGTCTAATATGTCCAGAACTAGCCTTAACATCAACTGTCATTGGTTAAGGACTAGTTGCTCATCTAAGCTAGTTCATGCATCTAACAAGATTTTGGAGAGTTAAACAACCTAAGATCATAGGCTAGGTGGCCAGTCTAACCTAAGCATTAAACAGAGTAATAGATGGAGAACACACAATATCGAGCCCTATTTGTTCCTAATTCATTGAATCCCTAGATCCCTAAAAATTCCTAAACCTGAAAAGAAACTACTCAGACATGATGGAATAGAAGCAAACAAAGAAGAAGAATATAAACATAATATGATAAACTGAAATTAAAAGCAAATAGGGTTCAAAAATCTTCTCTAATGGTGTTTTTAGAGATCTTCTCCCTCAAAAGTTACAAGAGTGGCTGCTGAAAAAATAATGTTAAGATAACCTAAAAGTTCTCAGAAACCTATTTAAATAGGCTAAAAACGCGTCTGGTACAAAATAAGGAAAATCTAGTTTTCTGTTCGTAGTATCGATGATCGATCGATCAAAGTGCTGATTGATCGATCAAGAGGTAGAATGGTCGATCATAATATTAGTAGGTCGATCATCAGGTTGAGCGGCAGTTTCTCAGGATACTTGATCGATCGATCAAGGAGTTGATCGCTCGATCGCGTTTGTTCTCGGCTAGAATGACATAGCTTCGGTAAAATCGTCATATCTTCCTAACTGCTTGTCCGATTCCCTCAAACCACCTCAAAATAAAATCTAACTAACGTGGCTATCTTATGTCTAAGTTTTAGCTCGATCCAACGGTGGGAAGCCTTTCAAAAGAAGCCAAACTTCTGTAGGATTCTGCATTTTTATATGCTCGTTTTCACTCAAAACAGCTCATCTTCTCCAAATGTACCTATGACCTGAAAAGACTCTAAAACAGACTAAAAGACTCTAAAACAGACTAAAAGACTCTAAAACACATACATTGACTCAATAAAACAACGGAAAACAAGGGTTAAAAAACGATAAAAATGCAGTATATCAGAGACACATCAGTACTCCAGTGCATTTCACCCTCTGAATCCAGATAAATATATTTTCTTGCTAATTGAAGCCCAACGATCTATGAACCAGCCCGCATTTGGCGAGCCAAACGGACAAAGTACCCTGCATCTTTTTATTTCCCCCCCACCTAAAAAAAAGGAAGGTGTCAAACGGACTCTCTCTTTTGGAAGTAGAGTTGGAGATAGAGGGACTTGAACCCTCACGATTTTAAAAGTCAAATGGATTTTTGTCGTATTTAAGTATTGTTCACGGTACATAAAATATTCAGCCAAGGCTACTCCTGTATAAGGCGCGAGGTATTGTAACGTAGCTGACGAATCCGCTTAACATACTACTACTGCATAATTTCCACATTTTTGAAGAGAGTTCAAAAGATCTCCACAAGAAATGGTTGCCTCTTAATTGTTACTTATAATGGTGTACACCAAAAACCCATAAGTTACAAGATGGAACCATGGGTACAATTAAATTGGATTTTTCAACTCAAATACCAAGAAGCAACCCATAAGGACTTTTATAATCATAGAGGCTGTATGCAATAAACCACTTATGCATAAGAAAATCGGGAAAAGTATGAATCTAAAGATCAGCTTTAAGTTATAATAAAGCTACAGCAAACCCCAACCATAAAATATCGAATTCGAACGCAACATAAATCCAAATGGGCAAGAAGAATCGAACCTGCAAGATGAGTGGTGTCCTCAGGTGGAGGCGGATCAGGTTCAAGAGGAGAAGAAGAACCATCAGAAACAACGAGGTGACGTAGATGGTGAGGTCTAGCGAGAAGGGATCTGTTTCGACGGTGAAGCTGATATGGTGGTGAGAAAGGCCGTAGAATCAACTGACGGTAAAGACTAGACTTTGGGACCGTATTGGATGAAGTTGTCGCCATTTTTCCTCAACGATAAAGTTTAGGGTTTAGACCTCAGTTTCTCATTTTTTTAATTCATGTTTGAGGTCTTTATAAATAAAATGATTTCAAAGAATTAGTAAAAAATATTATAATCAAGCTTTTTGTGGAAAAGTGGAATTAAGGACTTTTTTTCAGGTTAAGACATTTAATACAAAACTATACAAAATTATGTGTTATTCAAGCATGACTTTTGAAAATTCTAATCAAAATCATGTGTTACTAGTTAAATCATTTGTAAATCATATTATCAGTTGTTATGGTTTTATCATTTGTAAATCCTAGTTAAAATCCCTCTTATTCAACATTAAAGATTTGAATATGCATTTGTTTTACAATGAATTTTAGTGGATTGCTTCGTATTTTAAAGGTTTAAAATTCTATTTTAAACCTTGGTATTTTGATTGATTTGGAAACAAAATAAAAAACAAAACACTACCTCCAACGAAAATTAAAAGCCTCTTTCTAGTACATTTTTTGGCACACTGACGTAAATGAATTGGAAGAGAAGAGCCTATATATTGTTAATTCCATTATGCTCTTAACGCAAAGGCTTTGCATAACGAGATAAGTTGGATACATACTTTTTCTGTTACTACAACATTGAACAAAACTATCAAAGAACTAAAATATCAAATAGTCTTGCTAATTGCTAATTCTTGTCTGTGTGTTCGACCAATACAAGTATATATAGTTTTGATTTTGAAATCCAGTTGGTATGATTTTCAAATCTAGTTTGCTTGATTTTTTAATTCTAATTTGTTTGATTTTCAAATTCACCTTATATAATTTTAAAATTAAAGAATTTATATGAATTTAGAAATTTTTATAGGATTTGTAAATCCATTAAAATTCACCATCCAATAAACTCCCAAAAATGGATTCATTAACCAAATGCTTATTTGTTACATTTCCCTCAGCTCTCTTTACAAATTCACAAAAGAAAAGTTTTCACCAACATATAAGTGAAACTGTAAAGAAGAATCTTTCAGGCGTAGAGACTCTCTTCTTCCCAAACTTCAACCAGAAACTGCTCCATTTCCTGCCATGGGGATTTCAACAAGATTGGTTATTCGAATTCTGGATTAAATGGAATAGTGTAAATTCCTCTTGTTAAGGAGATGAACTTACACCAAGAGGTATGGGTCTCTGAAAGCGCTTGTTGCTCCCAAGTAGACTCTCATAAGTCACATTCTCGCTGCAAAACAATCAAATAGTTTTTAAAGCCACACTCTTTTTGACAACTAAAACAACAGAGAAGAGTCATCAAGTCTCATTGATCACTCACTTTATTATTGGTCCTCGAACTCGTTTTTCCCAGCTCTCTCACAAAATACTCCTCGGTTCTATCAGATATTCATAGCCACAAAAGCTGTTAATTGACTTACCCAATCGCGGAAACAAACAAGAGAGCCCTTCTTAAATTAGCAAACGAAAAAACCTCTGCAGAGCAAAACTTATTAATTTTCGAGTATAATCGATTGAGTTGTCAAAGATCCAATGGGAAAAAGGAAAAGCGATTCTTTTTCGGATTTGGTAGGTTTGCGTGTGTGTGGAAGTTTCAGATACTTCATTTGGAAGAAAGTTGAAAGAGTGAGTGACCCCACGCAACGTATAACTGAAACGACGACGAAGCATGTGTATAGAGGTTTTCTGGACTTATAAGGGTTGGACCCACATTTGCGTCCTTCCTCTTCCTCCTTTGCCATAATTGAAGACATTTTTATGTGGACTCCGGTAATTCGAACCAACTCATAAGTAACCCTAAATGGTACAAGTTAAACATATATACTTTTCTTCACTTGGATATTGTTGGAAGTAGACTTTGTCCCTAAAGTCCATGACCATAATTAAACTCGATCTATTAAGAAGAGAAGTATATTTTCAGCCCAAAAAGATGAAGCCTAAAAATTCAAGAGAATATTCTAGACGGAAGATCTCCTTAAAACTGGGGATAAGATACCTTGAAGATATAAATATTATCAAGAATAGAGGGAAGCCTTAAACTATAAATAGAAGGTAATTCTAAAAAGAAGGAAAATCTTTTGCACTCTAAAAACTCAGAGCGCCAAAAGAAGAAGAGACAACCAAGCGATGTGGATTTCTAGCCTAGACGACTTTAAGAACTTATCTTGATATTCTCTTTTGTATTCATATTACAAACATATTCAATAAACGAGAAATTCGGCCCGCAAAATCAACAAATCTTTATTGTGCTAACTCTGCTTAGAACAGTTGGTGCCGTTTGTGGGGACAAAATAATTCTTCTCTACGCACGAAAAAGTTTGAAAAATGGAATGTAACAAAAATTAGATCGAGCCATTAGGACGAGACCTAAACTAGGACAAAGTATCACATGACAACACTTCAAATCAAAGAAACGAGAATCCGTCACCAGAGCCGAGGCAGGGGACCAACATTCTAGAAGCCAGAGACGTGTTGCCTATCGGAAAGATGATCTCGGTGCACCCGTTTGCCAAATGAGCCCGGTGCGCCCATCTGCCAGATAGTTTTGGCATGTTCGTCTGCCATATGGCCCTGGCGCCCCTGTCCCCCAGATGGTCCCAACGCGCCCGTCTGTCAGATAGTCCCGGCGCGCCCGTACGCCTGAAAGTCTTGGCGCGCCCGTCAGCCCGAAATTCCTAGCCCGCCCGTCTGCTAGATGATTCCGACACACCCGTCCTTTGGATGACCCAGGCGCCCCCATCTGCTAAATGACCTCGGCACGCCCGTCTACCAGATGAACTCGGCGCCCATGTCCTTTAGATGATCTCGCCGCACCCGTCCGCATGATGTTCTCGCCTAGTCCGTCTGCAAGATGATCAGGCCATGCAAGAAACTTGTCATGCCGCCTACGATTCCGCAAAAAAAAAAAAGAGCCAAACCTGTGAAGAATAGCAGAACTTGTGAAGAATATGTGAACCAACATATTCACAGAACCAGTAAAAACACAAATACGGGCTCAAGTCAAACTCGCACATTTAGAACCATAAGCCGAGTTTAGTCTCGCACACACAAAGCAAAGAAAAAAAGAGAAATACTGACATGATAACCCGAGCTCAGACTCACATTTATACACTCATAAGCCAAGTTCAGCCTTGCACAAAAAAAAAAAAAAACTAACAACATAAGTCGAGTTCAGACTCGCTCCTATACAGTCATAAACCCAGTTCAAGCTCGCTAACTTTCTTGCCAAGGCATGTTCGCAAGCCATCTTAACAGTTATGACTTAAAGGAAAACCCTTCTAAGTCATACTTCGCTAATGGCAACCACTGAGTTTTGCCCAAAATGATTTTTGTCGATCCTTGCTCGCAAGCTATCACAACAATTTTGACTTAAAGGAAAACCCTTCTAAGTCATGCTCCGCTAGTGGCTTGCACCGAGCTTTTACTTCAGAAGATTCTTGCCGAGCCTTGCTCGCAAGTTGTCACGACAATTTTGACTGAAAGGAAAACCCTTTAACGTCATACTTTGCTAGTGGCTTCCACCGAGCTTTTACCTTAGAAGATTTTTGCCGAGCCTTGCTCTCAAGCTGTCACAGCAATTTTGGTTTTAAAGGAAGACTGATATTCATCATTTTTAGCTAGTTATTCATGCATATTTTGATCCATTTTTGCATCATTTAGGAACCACATTTTTATCCGCTTTAATATAGGTTTTCACACATTTTGCATTTTAGAGTTTTAGATAGATCAAGTATCATGTTTTCTTGTTTTGAGTCATTTTAGGTGATTTGGGAGCTTAACTTGGAAGAAGGGAGCTCATGGGATGAAGTACTTATGCTTTGGGGTTGGAAAAGACCAAGAAGAATGAAGAATTGAAGCTTTGGTTCAACCGTTGGACATCTACCCGAGGTCCTACCCGAGGCCTATGCTCTGGGTTGATACACGTTGGACAGCTACCCGCGCTCCTGTCCGATGCCTATGCTCTAGGTTGATCCACTTGACCCAAGCTCCTGTCTGATGCCTATGCTCTGAGTTGATCCACTTGGAGAGCTACCCAAGCTCATGTCTGATGCCTATGCTCTGGGTTGACCCACTTGGACAATTACCTTAGCTCATGTCTGATGCGCTTAAAGATGGTGATATATGAAGACTTTCCGTGAACGGAATTGGCTGAAATTTGGACACAAGAGTCAGCTTTCATTTGGTGGTGGTGTGAAGGCATTTGGACAAGCGATTAGAAAGATAAGACGAATTTACTCAACATATGTCGTTATGCTGTGAAGACCATAACGACCAACTGATTAAACACTTGTCCAACCATCTTGGGTGCAACCATCTCGACCAACTGATTAAACACTTGTCCGACCACCTACCCAAACCATGGAAACTTGGCAAAACTTTAATGGTTTGACCCAGTTTGTCCCTGGTCAACCTGGATCCACTTCTTTTTGGGCCTTTTGAGCTTGTTGCCCTAGTTTTTAGGCTACAAATACCTTGTTTTGTGAGCAACAAACACATCTTAACTCATTATTCTTCTAAATTTTCGATCAAAGCTTTGTTCTTCATAGAGTTCTTAGTGTTCTTGAGAGAGAAAGAGAGGATTGTTAAAACCCAAGGGGAAGATGATCTTAGGATCATCTTCACCCATTATTAAGTTGTATTTTCCTTTCTCCTACTCTCATTTCATTTTGTTTATGCTTTGGTTCATTTTATTTTGTTGTTTTTGCTTTCATTTGGAATGTTAGAGTAGTGAATGTTAGGTTGATGGTTAGGTAGATCTATGAGTATGGATGGTTAGATCTTGTGTTTAAGTTGATAGATCTTGTGATTCCTTCACTTAGATCATGTTTAATGCTAGATTTGAGTTGGCCATTTGAATTTAGATGCTAGGAAAATTATCGCCTAAGAGGTGTTCGATGAAATTCTCGAAAGGCTCTTTGTGGGCATTTTTTCCATAGCCTTCGAGAGATGATGCTTTGGGGATTAGTGGTCTTAGTGAGCTTGTTTGTAATGCTTCTTAGACTTTGGATTGGCAAATGAAAGTTTAGCTTGGTTCATACACTACAAGAAAACGCCAAGATTGGGATGTTTTTTTACAACGCATTTACAACGCAGCTGATTTGGGACTGTATTGCAACACGTTTACAA
>OVAX01004681.1:0-12074 GCA_900406405.1 Lepidium africanum | reverse complement strand
GCGGCAGATGAGTAAGAATCATATTTTTTCCTACATTTCGGAAAGGGAAACATGTGATGTTAAATATGTGTGTACCAACAAAAGAAGACGGGTTAGAAGAGCATTTGAAATNTGATGTTAAATATGTGTGTACCAACAAAAGAAGACGGGTTAGAAGAGCATTTGAAATGAGACTGATAATAAAGAGCAAGAACCCAAATCTTTATTTGCAGGCAAGGAAATTACTTTGGGGAGATTTATGGCTACTAACGACTCAAGAAGAAAGTTGGATAGAAATAACAAAGGTCTATGTCATTTAATTTGCTATCTTCAAAATTTATAATACTGTATATTTTTTCCCCTACTTGTATATTGTTTCTGAATTTCTCCACTATTTTATCTATGTTATTGAGTTTACAAAAAAAACTTTTCAAAAAACCCGCAGTGTAGCGCGGGTACGTACCTAGTATAGGTAATGAATAGCATATTTGATTATTCCTCTATTTAGATTGACAACAACCTTCATTATCAAAATCACCATAGACGATGTCTTGGCAAATGCTAATGATACTTTCATGTCCAATATTAATGTGCTTCCGCCAGACTATGAAGATGATCCTCCAAAAAATTAACACAATCGGTTGATACAAAAAGGAAAATGAACAATATCACAGAGGAAAACAGACAAAAATGAATCGAAAAACATCTAATTGTTTATAGTATTGCTATCATTTATTTATTTCTGCTTTAGTTACTTATTCCACTTCTATCTTCTAGTTTTTCCTTCTATTCTATGTTGAGCAGAAGATGGTTTTGTTGATCTTTGCATCAACCTTGTAATCAAATTTGTCCTTCTAGTATTTGAACCAGCTAGTAATATCAATATTCTCCTTTGTGTCAAGAAAAATAAAAAGATTGATAAAACTCTAGAAATATTTAATCTAGATATCAGTTGTGTAGGCATTTTTTTGGGTAATGAAAAGATAATTACCATATTAAAACCATGTATTAAATCAGAAATTATATTTACCTTCTTTTGACTTGACTAGTCTAAACAATTTATAACGAAAACATATCCAAATCTTACGAGATTTTATAAAATAATGTATTTATTGTTTAGATATCATAGAACTAAACAAACTAATATTGGTTATCATGAAAGACCCTCTAATCTCTCACCTTGCATTTGCAGGTGACCTTATGATCTTTTATGATGGTGAAGTTGAATCACTCTCAGAGATTGCAAAGGTTTTAGACCGTTTTGATATATCCACTTTTTACCTAGTTGGAGTATCTCTACAACATACAACTCTCTCCGTTGAATTAGGCTTCCAAACTGGTAACCTCCCAGTTCGCTGCTTGATTCTATTGCTGCAAAATTTAATGGTTGGGCGACAAAGTTGTTGTCAGGAAAGTTTCAATCAATCTCAGCTGTCATCTATACCTCCTTAAATTTCTGGACAACGGCTTTTCGTCTTCCCAAAAGTTGCATCAGATCTCTTGAAGCAATGTGTAACAGATTTTTATGGGTTGGAAACATAGACAAAAGAGCAGCGGCAAATGTGAGTTGGAAATCAGTTTGCTTACCCAAAAAAGAAGGGGGACTTGGTCTAAGGGACTTCTCCAAATGGTCGCAAGCCTTATATCTGAAGTTGATTTGGCTACTTTTTGCAAACGGAGGTTATCTCTGGGTGGCTTGGATGTGCAAGCATATGTTAAAATCACAGAGTTATTGGTCTATTTCCCCACAGCAATCTGACTCTTGGTCCAAGGACTTCTAAGCTGGAAATTGGGTGATGGTAGAACTGCAAAGTTCTAGTTTGATAATTGGTGTCCTCTTGGTCCCTTGATTAATATCATTGGGGATGATTGACCAAGACTAATTGGTATCCACGCAAACACCACAATTTCTGAATAATCTACATTAAACCAACATTGGATTTTGCCTTCAGAGAGAACTAGAAATGAAAGATTTCTCCAACTCAACAATACTCTCCTTGTTCTCCCACCTCCGGCTGACTCCCAGGGTGATGACATTCCATATTGGGGACCTAAGGACGCACACAAACACTACTTTATCATTACCAGGACTTAGCCATGGTATAATGTAGTTTGTTTTTTGAGAGCAATTCCGAAACATGCATTTCTATTTGAGTAACAAACTTGGATAAGCTTCCGCTTTGTCCGAGACAAATATCATGGTGTTATAATGTACTCGACACTTGCATCCTCTGTAATTCAGCCTCTGAGACTCGCCATCACTTTTTCCTTGACTGCAACTTTTCAGTTTCAATCTAGCACTCTATTTCAAACTCGGTTCATGAACTGAGACTCTCTTATATCATGGCTTCTCAGTCACTATCCTGGTCTGCCACAGTTACTAAAGAAATTGTGCTTCCAAGCAGTTGTTTACCACATTTGGACTGAAAGAAATACCAGGATCCATACAGGGAAAATGACTCCAACAACCCAGATTTTCTCACGCATAGACAGAAACATCAGGGGCTCCGTGCTCGCTCACAGATTCTCGAGACAAGAAACATGCCTTCTGTCTTTATGGTTTACCCATTGTTACGGGTATTTTGAAAAGCTCTAGCTCAACGTCTTTGTAAAATCCTCACGCTTTTTCCTCTTTCTTGACGTACGATAAGCTCGAATTCTAACATCTCGTACTCAAATGCTTTATTGGATATATAATATTGACCAATTAGCAAAACAAAAAATATTTGTTTATTTTACTTCTGTTTGGTTCGATCTTACCTAGCTAAACATCTATAAAACCTGATATAATAATAGCTAGGTTGAATTTCAGTGAAAGAAACTACAATATGAATGGTAAGTCATTTGACTAAATACAAATTTTTATGTAAAGAAATTGAAAAAGAATTGGACTGTAAAGTCCCGCGTAAAAATGACATCAGGGACAACCATGAGTTTCAGTTTAGATCTCATCCAACCACATATTCTATGTAATTTAACCCAAATGTTTTTTATTTTTCGTAATTTAACTCAAAATTTTTATTTTTTTCAAAATTAACCATATTTTAGTTAACCAAATTCGATTTATTATTCTATTCAAAATTAACCATATTTTAGTTAACCAAATTCGATTTATTAATCTATTTAAAGGAATGTAGTATAAAATATGTAGCAAACCCAAATAAATGGGTTTTAAGTGTTATGATATTGTAACGGTTAACTATAAAGAAAAGGGGACTTTACTTTAGCTTTGCCAATTTCACGCAACATCAAAAAGCTGTCAAGTTCAACGAACAGATAATCCCTCCTCTCCATTCCGATACTTTGGTTTGTATTCTCAAGTTAAAAGTTAAGAATGCATCAAAAATTATATAGCCACATAATGAAGAAAGATTTTCTAGACGACTTACTTTTCACATGGCATTGACAAATGACCGTTACCATTACTTTTCCACACTGACCATCACTTTACAAATTTTGTTTTTATTTACAAATTTGTTTGTCCATTCATCGTGAGTGGTTTAAGTGTTGTTTTGTCTACGTTTGATTCGATCATAATAAATTCAGTTTACATTATGTATAATATACTTATACGACCATTGTTTGTTCTATTTTAACTTGCATAAATAAATTTGGTCGAAAGCAATGTCTCAACCAATGGTTAATAATTGCCTGCAAATCAACGATAAGCAAATCAACCATAAGTTGGGTCAAATCCCATTACAGCTTAATAATGGGTCAAAAACTTCATAAAACATCATCTAAAATTAAATAAAAAACCATACAAATCTTAATCTTCTTTAACAATGTGTTAATATATACATACATTTAACTCATATATTCCAGATCTTTGGTACATACACTACAATCATCATAAAATATTGTGTTTTGTTAGATATTCGCTATCATATAAGTTATCTAGACCAAAACTCAGAAGTCAACTAACCCAATAAATTTGTTTTATAGTATCCAATAGGTAGATTAAATTCTAAAAGCGATCAATTATGGAGTTCGACTCATGCACTCGACTGCTAAACATAGCAATCGTATTACAATTTATTTGGTACCCACTCATATAGATCAGCCCAAAATCTAAATTTTACGCTTTTGTATACATGTGCAAAATAATAATCATTTCAAAACCATATTTATTGTAATTGTTTACATGAAATTTTTTAGTTGTGACTTGAACCATATTTATTGTAAGGTCACAGACTTCTTTATAAGTTCGTCACTAGGTTTAGTTAAGTCCTGTTAAATAAATTTTGATCAACGCAATGGGACCCATGTGATGACCACATCAAGATTCTTCCGATTGTTATCCCACCAATTAATTTTATTTTCGATTATTTGTTTACCATGAAAAAAAATTAGCGACTTTCTTATATATAAATACATCTAACGCAACCACTTAAAAGAATTATTCCGTTTTGGTTTTGGCTTATTCTTCCTTCTCCACATGATGGATACATTCTCTTGTAACTCTTTTGAACCAAACCAAACCCATGATGATCATGATCATCAAGAGGAAAGTGGCTGGACTACTTATCTTGATGATTTCTCTAATCAATACAGAACTCGTTCCCAAGGAACTGATCATCAAGACAAGAGTTCTTCTTCATTTGGTGTTTCTCCTTCTCTGATCTCAGACGCCGCCAACGATGCTTATTCCGACAAGAATATCCCGGTTAATTTCCCGGCGCAATTGAAGTTTAGGAAGGCAAGAACCAAGAAGATTTGCGAGGATGATTCTTTGGAGGATACGGCTAGCTCTCCGGTCAATAGCCCTAAGGTTAGATACAACTTTACATAATCCAACAAAAACCTAATCCAGGATCAATAGTTTAATCTATATGTTTCTTTTAAAGCTTTTGATTTAAATTGTAAGATCATACATAGTGATTGGTATTATCACCCAATCGTCTCAATTATTAGTTCATCTTTTTTATATAATATAAATCTATCGTTGAGGGTAGTTAGAGAATATGTATAAATTAATATGAAGGATATTGAACAGGTCAGTCAGTTTGAACGAATTCAGACGCCTCCTAGAAAAATTGAAGACTTTGTTTCTTCAAGTTTCGTTATGGTAATCTCTATAACTCTCTTTCTTACATATAAATTTTATTGACAAGTTTCTTTTTTCCATAAAATATGAAAAATGGACTTGGCTTCTTTTATTAGATTACCTCAATATTTGTTTATGTTTTATTATAAGGAAAGTTCAATGATCTTGTAGTATAAAATTGACAATTTTTCCATTATAATATTTGTTGGATATAATACGTAAATATGTCTTTGAAATGGCTACGATAGGGAAATATTGGAGGCATGAGAGATAATCAAATCCAAATCCAAGAAGGTGATGAACAAAGAATGACGATGATGAAAGATATGAGAGAAGACAACAACAACAACAATAATAATAATAATATGGATTTGAGGAGTAGAGGATTATGCGTCGTCCCTATTTCCATGTTAGCTAATTTTAACAGTCGCTTCTGAATCTTAATCAATCCATAATTATTGTAATATATATACCCTTTGTAAATTTGGTGGTATATATAAATTAATATATTTGTACCCATCTTGTATATATACATATGTAAGTGTTTGATATGTATATATATAAACATGCATATTGATGGGTATTTTTTTATGTATAGCTTTTGTGTATACACATAAATGGACGAGATATTCTTGTAGACATTTTCAAGAGCTATCGTCTCATACCTAAAGCTAATAAAACTATTTGTATCTCAAATTTTTTGAGAAAGTTATATTTAAAGTTTTTATATATTGCTATACATAGATATATATATATATATATATATAACTTATTATAGCAGGCAGATTATATGGATAACGCAAGCTATAATTCGTTAAATGTAGATATGATAAGATTGTAGGAGTTGAATTAGTATCGTCACAGAAAGTTGGTACAAATCCATTTTCATTAATTCTTTTTAATAATTATAAAGTCCGAAACCAATTGAATTCATCAAACTCACTAGTTTATTAATTTATATGGGCGTTATTGATCAGTTAAAATTATGGTTTTTCATATTTTATCTAGATGTTTGACATTCTATCTATATGAAGTCTTAGCTGTCTCAACTCATGATAAGCTATATGTATGTATATAAATCTTCTCTGACGCTAATGTCACGGAGGAATTAATAATCAGATCAAATTACATGATCCAAATATATATCATGTGTGCAATATATATATGTAACCCAGGCGTGGTCAAATGGTAAAAAGGGCGTGGGCGATTGGTAAAATAGAAAATCTAGGAATGCCTTAAAGCGCTCCCCCATTTTAATAAAATTTCGAAACTAAATCACAACCGTGTGGAAACATTACTTTTCACATTGTAACCTTTGCTCAAAAATTAGTTGAATTTCATAGCCATGAAATTAGTTATGAGAAAAAAAACATAATTTATGGTATCTGTTGAAGCAGATCATCCAACTTAAGAAAAATATGTACATGCATATCTCATAAGTCATATCTATATGTCTATATAATGTTTTTGAAATGCTCGAAGAAATATATGGTGTGATTGGTAATAGCTCTGGTTGCTTTAGAGAGCAAAAATTTTTCCAAAGCACTAAAATTAATACAATCATACTTTAAGTTTATTTTTGGCTCTTATTGCTATAAAAAATCAATTTTTTATTTATAAAATGTTTTTGACTATAGAAAGTCAAAATCTAGAGCCAAAATTTATAAACTTTACAAATATAAATTCCTACAGCAAAAAAATGTACAGCCAAAACACCTATAGCAAAAAATGTACAACCAAAAAACCTACAGCCTAAATCCTACATCAATCTTTAACAATAGGCTCCATAGACTTGCTTTCTTTTTATTATAATATCTTCAAATATATATATATAGGTTAATTACGGCATCTCTAGATTTGGCTAAAAGAATTGAGGTCAAATTCGGATTTATTAAAAAAAAAATTATTATTCTTGCATCTGTTAGCCAAACCTTCGTGTTAGGTGATCGATCAAGTCCTCACCAATAATATTATATGTATTTTTGTAAAATAAACTAATAGAAAGCATCTGATATGATCAAAACCAAGAACAATCCATCAGAATATACGAACAAATCCGTTTAAGTCTACAATGGAGGACACTTGATCCGTTTGGTTCTGAAACGTGTTAGATAAAGTGTCTAATCCAATCGGTTATGACTAGACATAAATATTAATTGCTGCTTAAAATGAATTATTTATCTTTTAATTAGTTCCTTTCAATATTAATATGATTTAAGAAGCTTTTAATTGTGTATATAGGTTAATCTCTTCTTTTTCAGTGTTAGTGAAAAGGGCATTATTTTCAGTGTATAGGTTAATCTCTTCTTCTTCTTTCTTTTCCTGTTTTTTTTTTTTTCTTTTTTTTGATTTTCAATATTATAATATATAATTTCGCAGCAGCTCAACAAGATTCAAGAGCTAATCAATACTAAAATTCTTCAAAAATAGTCCTAAAATATATTTTTAAAGGTGTAAGATCAATTATTTGAGGCTGTATGATTGAGTAGAGATTCCTATATCAGTAAAACAGAATATTTATGAACAATCGGAGAAAGCAACCTTATATCTCATTATAATGTCAAATCAGATCCTTAAGAATCTCATCAATCATTCATTTCATTTTTCTTCTTGGGTCGTCGAGGATAAGATCTGTTTTCTTAGCGATTAGGGTTTTGACGGAGATAAATAAATACATATAAGTTGCATGATTTTTCTATGAAAATTATTAGATATTTGTATGCTATTAATGAACTGTAAATATACATGGTTTGATATATGCGCTCATGTATATGTAGATTGTAGAGAATTTCAATTATAATATCTTTTAACAGAAAAAAGAATTTCAATTATGTGCTAGCAATTTTTATCCATTTAGCAATTGAAGTTCTTGCTTCTGGGACGCAATCTCGCACTGTCAATGACAATCGTGTTGCATATGTTGAGACACGTCATAATTCATCAAGTTGCCAGCTTCATGTTTTAACGGTGGGATTACAGATTACTTAATACAAATTTTTAACGCTATTAAGTACTCGTAATCATATTACAATTCAATAACTGTGATATACTCGGATTTTTGGTTTATACAGTTAGAATTTTCTCTACAAATATAATTGTAGCAAATATTAGTTACAAACTGTATTGAATAAGCGATAAAGAGAAAAAAATTGTAATTTGAATCGAAACTGTAGTTACCCAAATTAATTACAAAAAAAAATTGTTGCAAATATGTTACACAAAGTGATATGGTTAGTATTCACATATAAAATTTGTATCATTTTTATAGCAAAACCGATTAAACTATAAATTCTCACGAAATTTCTTTTGTAATTATTGTGACAGATCACTCACCAACAATATATCCTACCAAAATATAATTTAACAAAAAGTTACATATTAGCCATAATTAGTACTCACAAATAAACCTTGTATTGTTTTTATGTAGCAAAAGCCGATTAAATCACAAATTCTTACAAATTTGTTTTGTAGCTATTGGGACAGATCCCATGACCCAAATGATTTGTATATATTTGTTATGTGTATTAACAAATAACAAATTATTTGTTACGGTAAACTGATGTGTATATGTTTGTATTTTTTTAATTTGGTTTAGATGAGTCACATACATATATATATATATATATATATATATATATATTCTCTAAGTACGTATACATAGAAGTAAACATGCTGGCATGATGTTGGTGTCATTTTTTTATTATTAATTAAGAAACCTTACAAGAAAAGAATTGTAAATACTCATAAAATTCACAAATGATGTTTCGAAATTTCATTTGGAAATGAAAATTTCAACAAAAGAATTATATATATATATATATATGTTCATCAATTATAAAAAATCTTGTATTGTTAGAATTTTTCTTGTAAAACTCGTTAACGGTTTTATATATTAAATTAATAGAAACACTAATACGAAACACATATATAGAAACTAGGTTGGTAACTACTGTAAAATTAGGTACTGAATTGCATGACTTTATTAATCACAATTGAAGAATATTTATACAAGAGTAAAATAAATCCTAATCGGTTAGGATAACCTCAACTAAACCGACTTCTAATCATATCTCAAATACAAATTAAATGTAAAACTTCCTTAGCTCTTGTTATTCGACCTTATCATCAATATTTTTTCACGTTGGAGCATGTAAGTCATGAATGTCCAACTTGTTGAAACTGGTCACGACTCAAAGCCTTCGTCATTAGGTCCGGGAGTTGATTGGTAGTACGTACATGATGTAACGAAATAATACCATTTGTAACAGCATCACGAACAACACGACAATCAGACTCAATATGCTTTGTACGTTTATGAAACACCGGATTAGAAACAATGTGTATTGCCTCTTGACCATCACAAAACAAACGAGCATGCGCAGATTGTGCAATACCCAATTCTTTTAACAATTTGCGAAACCACTTGATTTCATGGATTGCTACGGCCATAGCCCTGTACTTGGTTTCAGCCGAAGAATGAGAAACCGTATCTTGTTTCTTCGTTTTCCAGGACACCGGAGAACCACCAAGCAAGACAACATAAGCACTTAAGGAGCGACGAGTCAATAGGCAAGCAGCCCAATCAGAATCACAGTAAATCGTAAGGGTAAGATCATTAGTGAATTTCAGCAAGATACCTTTGCCTGGAGTACCTTTCAAGTAACGTACCAAACGAATAACTGCATCCCAATGTGCTATGTGTGGTGTTTGCATGAACTGGGAGAGAACATGGATGGAGTAGGATAACTCAGGCCGCGTATGAGTCAAGTAAATGAGACGACCTACCAACCTCCTATATCGTGTTGGATCTTCTAGCAATGGACCATCATCAAGAGCAAGTTTGTGATTTTGCTCTAACGGTGTAGCAGCTGGTCTTGAACCCAAATTACCACTTTCAGAGATAATATCCAAAGTATACTTCCTTTGAGACATAAAAATTCTTTCTGGACCACAACTTATTTCAATACCAAGGAAGTATTTAAGCTTACCCAAGTCCTTCATTGAGAAACACTTGCTAAGATACTCCTTAAATTTTTGAACTAAGTAATCATCATTACCACAAATAAGAAGATCATTGACATACACCAAGACTCGAAGCTCTTTCCCTTGTCTGGTGAATGAGAAAAACGAATAATCATCATAGGACTGTACAAACCCAAATTTGAGCAAAGCATCAGATAATTTCTTAAACCAACAATGAGGAGCATGTTTGAGTCCATAAAGTGATTTTCGCAAACGACACACTTTACCCGGATGTGAATGACGAAAACCTCGAGGTAATTTCATATAAACTTCTTCTTCCAAATCTCCATGAAGGAAAGCATTGTTAACATCCATTTGGTAAACATTCCAATTCTTAGCTGCCACTAGATGCAATAAGGATCGTACTGTAGTCATCTTAACTACAGGTGCAAATGTCTCCGAATAATCTTCTCCTTCCACTTGATTATTTCCTTGAACAACTATACTGCTTTGTAACGTTCAATGGTACCATCAGCATTATACTTTATCTTGTAGACCCATTGTGAACCAAGTGCAGTACGTCCTGGTGGGAGGTCTAGAATGTCCCAAGTACATTGAATTTCCAAAGCCTCAACCTCCTTAGTCATCGCCTCATTCCAAACCTTTATACGAACAGCCTCACCAAAGTGTTTTGGTTCATTTGCAGTTGTGATTGCCGCAAGGAACACCCTGTGACTATGAGAGAATTGTCCATCAGAAATAAATTCAGTCAAGGGATATAAAGTCGTACCTTGGACCATTGAAGATGCATGATCGGAAGACGATGGAACGTGAGTGGGGTCTTTATCACTAGAAACATTGTACTGCACGAAATATTGTAACCAAACTGATGGTGCTTTCGTTCTAGTACTACGTCGAGGAGGAGTGTCCGTAGAGTCATTTGCTAAAACGGGGACAACAATGGGAATCAAAGCAACATCAACTTCACTTTCAACTGGCTCCTCTGTAATTGTACGATCTGAATCTTTACTAGGAACATAATCAAGATGTTGTTCAAAGTCGTTCTGATACCATGTAGAATTAGGTACTGAGTTGCTTGACTTTATTAATCACAATCAAAGAGTATTTATACAAGAGTAAAACAAATCCTAATCGGTTAGGATAACCTCAACTTAACTGACTTCTAATCATATCCCAAATATAAATTAAATGTAAAAATTCCTTAGTTCTTGTTATTCCACCTTATCACCAATAACTATCATAAATTAAAAATTAAAAATTGTTGATCACTGTATAACTGATGGCGAATGTTTCATTTGATACCATAATGTGAGGCAAATTTACTGGCATATAGACACATTATTAAAGAGAAACAATGTCTTGAATATTGTCATCTTACTAAATTAACTTAAATTAGAATACCTTAAATCTTATCCCATTAAAAATTATATATATAATGTATATGTAAGTGGTACAAACACCACAAGAAAACAACCAATTTGCGATGGAAAAAAACCTTGCAAAAACGTTTCAACCCAAAGAAGCCAAAGAAGACTGACAAACATATCCTTGTCAATACATCCTATTGGAAGACAATCGATTAAATCGATCTATACATATTAGGACAATCGATTTGAGATCTGCGTCCAGTCCAGTGCAAATCTGGACTCGATCATATCATATGTTCTGTCATTATGTGAAAAGTTCTGAACATATTATTTGCACTGTTCTGATCAAATCGATCTATACATATCCTTGCAATTAAATCGACCTGGACTGGATCAAATCGATTAAATCGATCTATACATATTGATCAATCGATCAAATCGATCAAATGACTTGTGGACTTCCAATTGTTTGGTTCCATTTTAATNAGTTTTTATATTACTTTTTTAATTTTTATATAAAATACCCAAACCCGAAATCGATCTATACTAATCTGCACCATATCCGAAAAATAAAAATACCTGAATAAATATTAAATCAAAAGAACTAAAATACTTAATTAGAGGAACTGAATCCGACAAAATACCAGAAATACGTCCTAAATCTATGTACCCGAAAAACTGAATCCAAACCCGAACCA
>OVAX01004680.1:0-12087 GCA_900406405.1 Lepidium africanum | reverse complement strand
GTCGGAAAACGACGGTGTTTCCGACGGATGTTTTCCGACAACAACGATGCGTCGGTTAATTTGTCGGTTAATTTCTGACAATTACCGACGGAATACCGACGAAAGAAAAATTTTCGACGGAATTTGTTTTTCCGACCACGCCGAACCGACGGCTTGTTTTCCGTTACTAAGCCGTCAGTAAAGGCTGTTTCCGACGGCATACCGACAGTATTGGCCGTCGGAAATAAGCCTTTTTCTTGTAGTGAATGGTATATTTATTTATGGTGATATATTGGAGAATTTAAATACGATTATCAATACTACAATATGGTTGTGGTAAATCGAACTGGTTATGAGACTTGTATACCAAACGAAGGATCTGTAAAGTATGATTCTGGTGATGATAAGATCCAACTTCCTTATGGTTATAGTTATTACATTGGAACATATAATCCGGCAGATTGTGCCGCCGGTCAAAAGATGGCAGTCAAAGCATTGGCTCCAAAATAAATTACATGAAACAATCTAACGAATACTATGAGGTAAGTACTATGATTAGTATTTTGTAGTGAATTAATTAATTGGAGTTATTTGTATGAAAATATTACAACTTAATAAAATATGTTATTGAATTTACTGCATTTTAATTATAGGTTCGGTTTTTTCTATAAACAATTGGATCGACAAATAGTGTTTTTGTGTCATTGCTTACTTATGAGATATTGTGGTACTAGACAATGTTTCTTCTTCTAGGTTATCAATGATGAAGTGCACGACAAAAATATTATTCTTGATCAATTAATAAATAATAAGCAAATTAGACATGAAAAATAAAAAATAATCAACTATGGCAAAGAGAAATTCGAATACGTTACAAATAGAAATATAGTCGATATGTCATACTAAACATAGTAATATAGTATAGACAGAACATAAAAGTAGCCAAGAATGGAAATAGAGTAAAGACAGAACATACAAAACATAGAGACATAGTCCCAAGCATAAAAGAAGATAGAAACATATCATATGAGCTATAGATGTAGCAAAGTGATTTCAAAGCTTGTGATCCTTGATTCCTTGTGATGTTTGTGTTTCTTGGGTTCCTTGTGCTCCCTAATCAGAATGAAACATATAAACTGAACACAATATGGCACATAAAAAGAAGTAACACATTTTGAAACGGATAACAACGTAGAATTTCAAGAGAACAAACATATATTTTCTTGGCCGAATTCTCGATCTCTCTGATTCACTTTCACACCTCTGGTATTCACAGAAAGCTAAGACGACGTCTTTGAATTCATATCAAAACGCACCATTTAATTTAACCGAGGTTCATTAAAAGAAACTAACGGGATTGATTACTTATCGTAAATCACATAACGGTAAGGTTATTATTATTATTTTTATTTTATAACTCAGGAGTTCCTAGACTGTATGGGAGGGGTCTGGACTATTCTCCTGGAGGAAGTGCAGCCCACGGATAGACTCTCTCTCCGGATATTCAAATGAGCCGAAAGCATGAGACCATATCCGGGTAAGGGTAACTAGGAAAATGTGTTTTAGTTTCGCATAGTAAGGGAATCGAATATACGAACTCTTTAAAATCCTAAACCTGTCTCCTACCACTTAACCACAAACTCCTTGTCAACAGTAAGGTTATTAGCCAAACCAAAGTTTATAATTTAAATAAAAAATCAATTGGCGTAAAATGTTAAAAATGTCTAAATGAAATTTGAAAGTATTTTGCCTTCCTTATAAGGTGACAATTATTTGACATTTTTCACGATCTTTAATTAGTAAAATTCGGTTACATATATTCTTTGGGCTTCAAATATATGTTAACATTTTGTGTTTGCATTGAGAAGAGAATCAAATCCAGCTAAGGGATCACCTTGTTCCTACTAAATAAAGAAATAAGATATAAACTACTGCGTTGAAAATGAAAAGAAAAAAATCTATGAACTAATGGATATATAGGTCATAAGACATTATAGAAAGTAAGACAATTTGAAAAAAAATAAAGGACTTCATCAGTTATAGATCGCAGCTAATGTTTCTAAGAAACATGAGTTTAAATATTGGAAGAATAACTGGCTTTAGAAACAACTTCAAACTCGATCTCAACACTCAAGGTGTCCCTATCCAAATAAGTCTTTAGAAGATTAGCCATTGACACAAATTTGTCATATCCGCAACCAGAATTTGATTCATCGTGCCAGCAATTAACTGCAACAAAATATATGTGTACAAAGTTTCATCTCATGAATATTCCATTAACTAGTGTTATTTTACAAATAAACAGACAGTAGATTCACATACATTTCTTGGAGACGTTTTTGGATTCAAGTGGGTCAAGAACTCGGAGATGACCACGCATGTAAATCCTCTCATCCGCCATTAACCTTTCACCGTCTGCTAGATGCAGAAAGATAGAGATCCATTTGCCGTCCGACGTAGAGAAGCACTTGGGATACAACTTTAGTACCCTAAACAACAATATTAATAACTAGTTTACAATCACAAAATGTAAATAATATGTAATATTTCAATTAGTTTTCTCATATATACTTACCAGTTTTTTCCACCCATTGGGAAGCTATTTGATATGTAGAGATTTTCTTTCAGCATTGAGAATTTCTTCACATCCCAGCAAAACTTTGGAAGAGAGTATTTCTCATGAAAAAATATGTTTTCCCATTTGCTAAAAGGTGAAGCAACCATCACATCAACACCAAACTCACATTGTTCTCCATCAAAGACATATCCATTTTTAGGGTCACTAAATGTTCCATGTGAAAGCATTTGTGATATTCCCCAAACCGTTTTTAATGCATTGAACCGCTTTACTTCGAGATCTAGATGTTCATATATATAATATTGGTCACTTAGCAAATGTATACATAATGAGTGAGAAATATTAGGTTATGTATGTACGAACCTTGCATAGCAAAGTATTTGTTTGCTTTCTTGTTATAAATGAAGAAAACGAGATAAGCAAAAACCTCACATGGTGGTGTGGACGTGAAGCTTGTGTGGTTAAATTCAACATACATTGAAATGAATCCACTTCCATTGTCCTTTTCATTTCCTTTTGGATATATAACCAATCTCCTGAATTTTATAAAAGATTAAAATAAAGTAAAGAAGAAAGCACAACATTTGTGTTTTGATAAAGACAAAGCTCAAGTACGTACCAGTAGCATCCACCAGACAAGAAACGACGAGATTTGTAGATGTCTTTATCAAGTAGAGAGAGTTTGTCGATTTTGATGGCATAAGAAGAAGAAGGATGATCTCTCCAGATCTCAACAATGGCAGAATTCTCTGCGCATGAGCCCATTTTACAAGACTGCGACTTTACTTCATTTAACCCTAGAGAGCCTCAAGATTGATGATATATACTGAGAGTGGGAAGAGGAAAATGAAAAGTTTATGTTTTGAGTGAGTTACGAGATATTTTGGAAGTAGAATGTGAAGAAAGGTACAGCAGTCTCTTTATTGTCAAAGCAGCCTCATTGGAAAACGTAGAGTCGTGCGTGACTGACCTCATCTATGCATTTCACTCAAAGGCCATTATGGCCTCTTTTTTTCATGATTGCTGGTGTCAGCGACCAGTGATATCGCTATTAGAAATTTAGTTTTCTTTAAAAAAAAATTTATAGTTGTTGTGCTGTTATTTCGCAGTCGGTTGAACTGTTGTTCTTTTGGTTGTCACTGTGATTATATTTTAAAATTTTCATATATTTTAAAATAAAAAGTTATATCAGATTACATATATTTATTAAAAAGAAAAACAAATATGTTGATTTAAATTATTAAATATTGGTATTAAATTAATAAAAATAAATTATAAGTTAGAAAACATAAAATAAAAACCAAACAAAAATTATAAGTGCTATTGATTTATAAGTAATAGAAATTTTCATGACAGAGTTAAATAATTATAAGAGTAATATAAAACTTCATGACAAAGTTAAATAATTATGTAATAATTTTGGTCGTTGATGTTTTTCTCATAATCAATGTGATCAGTCACTATGTTGCTTTTTTATAACAGTCGCAACAGCTGATCATTATATTGTTTTATTAGTTATTGTTGATATTTATTTTAGTTGTAATTTAAAGTTAAAGTTTTGCAAGTAGTATTTGGTCTATTGGCATCCGGTAAATCTACTAAAGGCATGTGTACTTACATATTCAGGGATCAATTTCTGTTGCCTGCATTATGCAGGAACTTGGCTAATGGGCCGGTTAGTTGTGGCCCAATATTAACCAAAAAAAGTTAAAGTTAGAAATAATAGTTTACAACTATAATATTAATTTTAAAAAAATAGATTTCATAAAAACAGTAATTCAAATATTTACAAAACTAAATTATATATTAAAGTATTTATGCTAATAATCAAAACAGTTTATTTTATTTGAAAAATTTTAGATATATTTTTAAAATTATATAAATTCTCTTTATCTATTTATTAGTAAATATATAAAATATATAATATATATGTATTTATATATTTAAAAATTATGTATGGATATTTATTACCAAAATTTAACAAATAATTTTTATCAAATCAAAGTTTTCTTAATTTTTATTATATATATTTTTCTTTTTAGTTAGCATATTTTGCTTCTTTTTTTTGTCGAAAAACCCTGATCTATAACTTAAAAGTTCACTTCTTAAAATTTCTTTATAATCTTAATCTATTGAGAGGTCGAACTATTGATGTCAGAGCCATTAGATGGATTATCCCTATCACCAGAGTAAAAAAAACTCAATTATTTTATATTGCTTTCATATTATTAATTTTTTTAATTAAATTATTTTTTGGTCGCAGCGACTATTTTTTGTCAGTTGTTGAACCAACAAGCTAACCACACAACAACTAATCGTTATATTGATTGTTGGACTTTTTAGTGATTAAAATTAGTGGTCGCTGATTGTTAGCGACAGGTGGTTAAACCAAGAACTCCCGGATTCTGACCGTAAATCTGGTCACAAATGGTCACAAATTAGGAATTTGTGACCGGTTTTGATTAGTCAGTTTGAGATGGTCATAAACTCAAAACCGGTCAATAATGGTTACAAATTTCTGACTGTTATTCAACCGGTCAGTGGTGGTCGGTAATTTGTGACAGAAAAAGTGGTCGGTAATTTGTGACAGAAAAAGTGATCGATAATTTGTGACGGGAAAATTGGTAGGTATTTTGTGACGGAAAAGGTGGTCAGAATTTTGTGACGGGAAAGGTGGTCACAAATTTGTGACCGATTTTGATAGGTTTTAGAATTTATTTTACAAAAAAAAAAATTATTTCCGAATAATATAAATAAATTCAAAAATCTAATATATAAAATTATAATTATATATTTCAAAATTAAAATATTTTTTACAANTCAAAAATCTAATATATAAAATTATAATTATATATTTCAAAATTAAAATATTTTTTACAAAACTAAAATTTTTTAAAAAAACATAATCTAGTTGTTTTATAAACGTAAAATTTAAACATAATCTGGATCGGTGATGAGTAGAAGCCTTGTGAACCCGTCTCTAACTTCGAAACTCTCCGTAACTCACCCTGCAAAATATTAACACAATAAAAATCCAAACAATTACTGTATTAAGAATTTGATATTAAGCAATTTACTATCAAACAATAACTATGCGGAAATTCTAAAGATGGTGGCGAACCCTGAAGATTGGTCAGCTTTCTCTCAGTACCTAAAAGAATTTGACAGACTTAGTAGACTCTTTTCCTCATTTTCACTTCACCAGATCCCTAGAACTCTCAACTGAAAGGCAGATTGGTTAGCTCGAAGTGTTAGGAATTTATCTCGTAATTGCTCTTTTGTAAACGATTTGCCTCAGTTCTGCATTGAAAAGTTAATATAATTTAGTTGTTCAAAAAAAAAAAGAATTTGATATTAAGCAATTTACTATCAAATAATAACTGTACCAAGAATTTGATATGCAAAACATAAATAACAAAGCCAAAATCGTGACTCATAATCGAACAACGACAACGAAACACAGCAAATTAGAATCAAACAATAACATGTTTTGAATTTCTGTATTCCCAAAATCGTGACATGTTCTTCCCAAAATCATAAGTTTTTTATTTTTGGTTCTTCAACCAATCACAATCCAAAATCAATAAACACAACAAATGAGAATTAAAAAATAACAAGATTTCAAGTTATTTCTTCCCAAATTCGTTACATGTTTCTTCCCAAAAACATAAAGTTTATTTTTGGATCTTCAACCATATCAGACAATCACACTCCAAAATGACTAAACACCACATCTTCAACCAATCACAATCCAAAATCACTTTAAACCAAATCGAACCAGTAAGATAACTCAAGCAATCCGCATTATATATCACAGTCTACTTCAATTTCTTTTCCTAGATTTCAGTTTAGAAGAACAAGAAAAAAAAAAAAAAACTTAGGATTTAGAGAAAGAAATTGAGAAACTTACATTGATATGTGTCTTAGGGATAAGGCTGAACAAGATCCACCGGTTATGGCTTGTAATCGCCGGTTATAACCAAGTTCACAACCTAAATTTCTAGATCTAAAAAAATGAAAACCCTAGTCTAATGAAATTTTATGGTATTGAGAAAGTAATCGAACAACTTACATGGTTTGTGTCTTTGAGACATGTGGGGAGAGATCGGCCGGTTCTAACTCGAAATCAAAAAAGAATTTGATAAAAGATGAAAAATCGCCGTGAAATCGTATTTTGATTGGGAAAATGGTTAAAATAAATATGAACTTTTAAAGATTTGCCAAATAAAATCCCAACTTTTAATTTGTCAATTTAAATACACATTTGTGCTGATCTAGCCAAATTAAATCCTAAAATAGTTAACATTAACTGACGTTAATTTCTATTTAACCTCTGTGTACTGGGTTTTAGGACTAGTTTCTTCTTCCATTCATATCTCCTCTCTTCTCTCCTTTGCTCATTCAGCTCTTCTACTTTCTCTGCAGATTTTTCTTCTTTCTCTTTAATTTTTTCTAAGTTCGATTCTCTTTACTTTTTTTCTGGTCGATCGATTCTCTTTACTTTTGTTCTTCCATTATTTCTTCTTTTTCCTTCCACATGACTCTTCTCCTTATCTTTTTATTCGATTTTTCTGCTCACCTGAACCACTCCTTGTTCTTCCTATTTTAATTCGGTTGATTTTTTCTTGCATTTTGAAATGCCTAAATTGAAAAGCTCTCAACTTTTGAATTTAAATTGATTATAGATTTCAAGAAGAAAGTTATAAAGGTTGGATCTGAATCGTTGTTGGTACAAATTCTATGGTACTCGAGCCGATTAAATAATTCTGGGGATTTGCAGAAATTGATATGATGATGATGATGATGTCGATTGTTGTATAAAAAATGAGGCTTTATTGTTATAGGCACAAAGGGTTTCACTATTAGCAACTTAGTATAATGGATTGGGTTTTTTGAATCAACAATCTGCAATTGAAAACCAAAAGTCAAATAGAATTAGAAGATAGTGAATTTGCTCAGAGTATAACTACAATAATAATAATCAGAATTCAGATTCAAATCTCTCATAGTCAAATTGAAATTTTCCAAATCATGAAATTCTAGCCACAAATGCACCTATAATCCAACTAAGTCCAAATGCAAACTTATTACCCTGATGAAACAATCGATAACCTAACTCTGCAAACTCACCTCGACATCGTAGAAATAGAAGACAGTAAAAACAAGCGGTTCCTAAATTGGACATGATGACTACGATTTAATCTCAAAGATACAACTATGGCCTTAGTCGATGGCTAGGATTCTAATCTGCACCTTTCATCTATTTTGGGTAAAGATTTTCAATTTTACTTCTTAGAAGCTCAGTTTTTTGAAACATGAATCAAAAACAATTCAACAACATCTCTTTCAATGATATCTTCTCTAGTGGCTAGAAATCAAATATAATTAAAACAAGAAGATAAGGAGTGGTTCAGGTGAGCAAAAAAATCAAAGAAGAAGACGAGAAAAAAAAAGGGTCAAAAAGAAGAATCTGCTGAATCATCGAAGGAGAGAGGAGAGGAGATATGGATGGAAGAAGTTAGATAGAAATTAACGTCAGTTAATGTTAATGTTAACTATTTTGAGATTTAATTTGGCTAGCTAAACACAAGTATGTATTTAAATTGGCAAACATAAAAGTTGGTATTTTATTTGGCAAATTCTTGAAAGTTTGTATTTATTTTGACCATTCTCCCTATTTTGATTAAGTTTCTAATCACAGAAGACGAAGTGAAGGTGTTATATATATTTTTTTGTTTCAGTCAGTTTTGGTCAGAAAAAAAATATAAATGACATGTGCCAAATGTTTTGGCGGCCAAATTCGAAACTTGTCAAAAACGGTTAGAAATTTCTGATCGGTTTTGATGGGAATCAATATTTTTGTTTTTAATAAATAAATTCACAAATAAATTAATAAAAATTTTAAAAAATTTGAAACCCGTTAATAACGGTCAGAAATTTGTGACCGTTTTTGATGGGTTTTGATTTTTTTCTTTAATAAATAAATTAACAAATAAATTAATAAAAACTAAAAAAATTTGAAACCAATCAAAAAACGTTAGAAATTTCCTGCTGTTTCTCACGGAATTCGTCTTTATTCAATCATTTTCACTTCAATTAATATATATATATATATATATATATGCATATCAATAGACAAAGTTTGTGACCACTTCCGACCACATTTGATGGGTCTATGTTTAAACCGGTTGGTAGCAGTCATAAATTACTTACGAGGAATATGCGGTCAGTAACGGTCACAAATTACTGACCAAAACAGACTGATATTAACTTTTTCAGAAAAAAAATAAGAGGGGTCAGTACCGGTCACAAATTACCGACCGAAACTAACCGGAAATAAAAAACTAAACCGGTCAGTTTCGGTCAGTAATTTGTGACCGGTACTGACTGGTCTTTTTTTAAATTTCGGTTAGTTTCCGTCAATTTCAAATCGAAATTTTGTGACAGGTCTTGCCGGTCAAAAATTCCTCTCAAAATCTGGCATGCTTTCTTGTAGTGTTATTCAACTTGATTCGTATAATTGTATTTTCCAATACAATTTATAATATTCTGTGTGTTTAAATATTTCAAATAGATCAGAGCTGATATTCATAAATTTAAAAAAAAAACAAAATTGGATATCCAAATTTATGGATATCTGAAAGCTTTTTATTATAAATTTTAATATTTGATCAAAATGAAGTGGATTGCAGATACTGATAATTGACATACTTCTAATAATTAAACTACCTGAGTTTGATTTATTGTGTAAGCAAATAACCCCAAAAACAAACAAAACAAAGAATATTTGGAGCCAGACTGCATTGAAAAGGATTATGCAAAACTGAATATTAAAACACTTGAATACAAATAATTTTCTAAATGGCAAAAAAAAAAAAAAAAACAGTTTCCATACTATTAGTAGTTATGGCATACCAATTCAAAATTTTAATTGGTAATGAGTGGTATAGTTCATAAACATTTTATATTACTCAGAATATTAATTTTTTCAGTATGGAATATTCAAATGGGCTATTCTCGAGATGTGGGTGAGAAAAAGCTATTTGTTGGGTTAACATTGGACTATGCTACCATTTTAGAAATTATAGGTTTCGAATTCAAAATCAATCAATAATACGTGGAATGGTTCATAATCCTTTTAGGATAGTCAAAAGATATCTATCAATGTAGGATATTGTTTTTTTTTTATCAACATTGGATTGACAAGACCTGATCCATAGCCTAAACCTCACCCCTAAAATTTTTTTTTTAAACAATCATAATGCAACAGGTAAAAATCGAACTCTGATAGCAAGTCATTAGCTGGATCATCCTAACCACTTGATTGAGAGCAACTTGGCATGTAGATATTGTAATATGTAGAAATAATAATATCTAAAGCCTATATCAAGAAAATATATTCATAAACATGAAAGTTATTAAAGGCATAAAATCTTTAAAAAATGAAAATTGACTAAAACTAAAACTATTAATATTTCTTGGGAATTTAACCAATTCATATTGAATTTAAGTTGTAAGTTAGTCATGTACTATTTAGGAAATGACTGAAATTTTTACATGTACTACTTTAAATGATATATATATATATACCATTTGACTTAAATTCTTAGGATTCTCTCAAAATATATTTTGTGTGTCTCGCAAATAAACAAACCAATATACCAAAATGAGAAAGACAGACACAGAGAGAGAAATGGTTGGTTGGTCTGACTTACCGGAGGAACCCCTCAATATGATCGCTAGCCGATTGTTCTCAAACGTCGAATTCAAACGTTTCCGTAGCATCTGCAAATCTTGGCATTCCTTCTACATCTACGACAATAATCTTTTCCGGAATGACCTTATCTCTCACCTCTACAGCAATGCGTTCCTGACACGCATCGCCTACTTCCGTGTCACTCTCTCTCCTTCCTCGAGCCAAGCATGGCTGATAAAATTTGATGTGGATGTCAACTCTGGAAAATTTCTTCTCTGTAACTCTCTCTTAGACTTCACTAGGCGACATTTGCGGGAGAGCCTCAATCTTTTGGAGTTTACTATCACCAAGATTTGTGAAGCCTATGTTGTTTATAATTTGTTGAAGTTGATCAAGTCTTCTTCATATGTCATACGAAGCCTTTCGTATAATATCTTTCGTATAATAATCTTTCGTACTTTAGAGTTTCGTATAAACTATAGTTTCTATGTTATAAACAAATAGGTATGTTTGTATAGGTTCCATTGAATGTTTGTGTATGTTTATAAGGTTGTGTCTTTAGGTTTAGAAGACATAACTGTTGATGAAAGTGTGTGTTGTAAACTTATATACTCAGATTTTATAATTAATAAAGTATGCTGTTGTGGTTTTAAGAGAGAAATCGTTAACCTAAAAACAGAGGAACTAACGAACAAAACAGAGGAAAAGAGAGGAAGAGAGTCCTCGACTTTGTGAGAGAAAAACAGAGAGATTCGACTTTCTAAGAGATAAACAAACTAACGTTTGTTGTTGTCCGATCCTAAACTCAAGAGGATTCAAAAATCCAATATGGTATCAGAGCATATGGAGACAACGATGCAGTAACTAATCCCCATCTTCAATGGCGATTCCTACAGTTTCTGGAAAATAAAATTGACAACAATTTTGAAAACCAGAAAACTGTGGGATGTAATCGAGAATGGAATCATAGAGACTCCAACAACCGAAGCCACGCCTGCAGCAGCAAGAGAAAGACAAGACTGATTGATCAAGGATTTGATGGCACTTCAAATTTTACAAAGTGCAGTCTTAGAATCGATTTTCCCTAGAATCGCTTCTGCATCAACGTCACAAGAAGCGTGGAACGCTCTTGAGACTGAGTTTCAAGGAAGCCAACAAGTTAGAATGATCAATCTTCAAACTCTTAGAAGAGAGTATGAAAATCTGAAGATGGAAGAAGGAGAAACAATCAATGATTTCTCATCAAAATTAATAAACCTAAGCAATCAACTTCGGGTACATGGAGAAGTGAAGACCGATTACCAAGTGGTTCAAAACGTGCTTATCTCCATTCCACAGAGGTTCGATAGTATCGTTGGGGTACTCGAACAAACAAAAGATCTATCAATTCTCTCAGTAACAGAATTGATAGGAACGTTGAAGGTGCATGAGAGGCGCCTAAATCTCCGAGAGGATCGCATCAATGAGGGTGCCTTCTATGGAGAAAAGCTTGGCTCAAAAGGAGATAACAAGCAAAACAAAAAACGTCATGAGAAGACCAATAAGTGGTGTGGCGTGTGCAAGAAAAACAATCACAATGAGGTTGATTGTTTCAGGAAAAATAAAATGATTGGTTCACAAAGAAGTAAAACCAATGAGTGGAAGTGCTATGTCTGTGGAAAACCAGGACATCTAGCAAAGGAATGTCGACTTAGTAAGGATGAAAGAGCACACCTAAGTCTAGAAGAATCCGATGGTGAGAGTGAAGATGAAAGTCACATGCTCTTTAGTGCAGTTGAAGATAAAGAGACTTCAACTTTAGGCGATGAATCTTGGCTAGTGGACAGCGGCTGTA
>OVAX01004679.1:0-12088 GCA_900406405.1 Lepidium africanum | reverse complement strand
GTGTAATCCTTCCTTCCACTTCCGGTGCTGCAGCCATTGTGCTTTCCATGATCACATCATACAGCCTATAAACCGGTGGCGAGCTAGTGAAGATTGAGCTACTAGCCGTGGTCTCCCAACGAAAAAAGGTTATGAAGCCATCAGAGAGAAGATGGTTGAACCAATTGTTGTGTGTGAATATTCTTGCTATAGGTTGTCCTAAAAAAACATATTATATGAGTATTTGTTTGATTCTATGCTTTTAAATAGATGTTATGTGAATTATAATAGTCAGAGATGATCTTCTCTCGGTCTCTTGAGATCGAGAATGGAATATTACACTTATACCCAATCATAAACTTATCTGTTGGCAGATTTGCTAATTTCCCATATTTTTATAATACTCCACCACACGAGGAAAATACCAAAAATCTAAAGTTTAGTCATTAGTGGGATTACGCTCAGATAAACGACGAACGAGGGAGGATTTTTCTTAATAAAATATCTAAATAAATCATAATTATCAATAAGATTTGCATATTTTAAAATCAATTTATAAACTAAAAGAATCTTCCAATACCCAACGCATATCACGCAGCCACACAGCCGAGAGGCAGAGAGATACAGAGCTCGAGACGCTCAATTTAATGGCGGCCGCTTCAGCACGAGCGTTCTTGCTCTCTCGTGTAAAGGACCTGTCACGGAAGAAACTAATCCTTCATCAACCGCCACCTTCATCTCCTCGCCGGTTACCGTGTGCTCCGAACCGTGCGGTGTCATCCGCCGTAATTAGCTGCCTCAGCGGAGGCGGAGTTTCCTCCGACGATTCTTATGTATCTACTCGCCGGTCTAAGCTGGACCGTGGTTTCGCTGTGATCGCGAATTTGATGAACCGGATTCAGCCGCTTGATACCTCCGTTATCTCCAAAGGCTTATCCGATTCAGCTAAGGATTCCATGAAGCAGACGATATCTTCTATGCTGGGACTCCTTCCTTCCGATCAGTTCTCCGTCTGCATTACCATCTCTGAGCAGCCTCTATATCGCATCCTTATATCTTCTATCATCACTGGGTAAATAAATCATCCGGATTTTGGAATCTCTCTTGTCGAATTTTATTATTACACAGTCTGAATTAGGGATTTTGCTTCATTTGTTTGGCGTTTTTACGTTGTCGTGGCTTTAGGTATACATTGTGGAATGCGGAGTATCGTGTATCGCTGCGGAGAAATTTCGATATACCCATTGATCCTAGAAAGGATGAAGATCAAACTTCGAAAGACAATATCAGATTTGGTTCAGTGAAGGAAGTGAGCGATAATTTAGGGTATTGTGTTAAGAAATTAGAGAGATTGAATCCAAAAGTGTTCGGAGACTTGTCACCGGAAGCGTTGAGTTTTATCCAGCACTTGCAGTCTGAGTTATCTAGAATGAAAGAGGTAATTGTCAAAATTGAACATGTATCTCCTGTTTCTTTAGTCTTTTGCCCTGGTTTAGTTGTTACGAATTTAAGTTGAATTTTGTCTGTACTCGAAGTAGCAGTGCATACTTGTGAAGCTATTTGTTTTCCCCATGATTGAATCGTGTGTGCATCCTCAGTATCCTTGTTTACATTTAGTCAGTTCTGATTTTGTTTACATGTGGTCGATTCTGATTTTGTTTACAGTCGATATCTTTTAAGCCCTTATGTTTGTTTTATTTTTAATGTATATTTCAGGAGCTAGATTCAAAAAAGGAGAAAGCTTTACAAATAGAATGTGAGAAAGGAAGCAAGAATGATTTGTTGGAGTATTTACGTTCCTTAGATCCCGAAATGGTACTAAACATTGAATATCCGTTGGTTCTTATTCTCAGTCTCAAGATCCTCAGTCTGATGACAAGAATCATATTGACAGGTGTCTGAGTTATCTCAACTATCTTCACCAGAAGTGGAGGAGATCGTGAACCAACTTGTCCAAAGCGTATTACAGAGGATCTTTGAAGACCAGACTAGTTCAAATTTCATCCAAAATTCTGGCATAAGGATTACAGAAGGTGGTGATGGAAATGGTCGAAAAGTAGACACTTCAAGGGATTACCTAGCAAAGCTCCTGTTCTGGTAAGTCTATTTTCTCTTACTAGACGATGATTAGAATGGAACTTCTCGACCTCATTATCGTTATCGATGATCTGTTTTCATTTTAGGTGCATGCTATTGGGACATTATCTAAGAGGCTTGGAGAATAGATTACATCTAAGCTGTGTTGTTGGATTGCTGTAAATTCAGAATCAGAAATAGGAGACAGAAAAAGAAAGGAAAACACCAATGTATATTCTTCTCCTCTTCTCTCCCATTTTGTTTTCTTAATCTAAGTGTTAAGTTATAATCTGTCAACGCCGCTGCAATTTTCCACCTGTTTAAACGTTCTTCTAATTAGGTATAAAAGTCCAAAAAGTGTTCAGCTAAAGAGAGCTTATGAACAAAGGAAAGGATTCACTAGAGGTAGAAAGTCGTTAGTAGAGTTTATGGTTTCATTCAGAATTAAGTAGACCTGTTTGAAGCTAAATCATATCTCTCTTATAATAAAACCTTAACCGTAACAATAAGATTTTTCGTATATTTGTACTAATATAATAGAGATTTTAAATTCTCTTGAATTATTTTGATTGGTGGATTTGTTTTAACGTTTAGATAAGATTATTTTTAGAAACTAATTATTTGTTTTAATTCGATTTCAATAAAACATACAATTAAAAAAGAATCATTAACCAATTAAGATTTGATTTTCGTTAGTTTAAAAAGGAATCTCTAACCAATTTTTTTTTGTCAACGGTAAATTATATCAAGAATCAAACTCAAAAGTTGAGGATAAAAGATTACATCAATGAATCATAAGCGGTCTCTCTAATATGATAAGCGAGAGTATCAACTTTATGATTTAAAGACCTTGGAATGAAAGACAGGGTGAGATTGATGAATAAGGAACTTAACCGTGTGAACTCTTCTTGATAGGGAAGAAAAGCCACCCACTTCTCCGGATGATTAATTATCTTTAGAATCGTTTCACAATCTGTCGATACCTCCACCTCCATAATCCGTAGTGCCAAAAGATACTCAATTGCCCAAAGAAAAGCTTCGATCTCTGAGTGAAGGGCAGAAAGACTTCGATTGACTCATCGGGCACCCATGCATCTTCCTTCCAATGAATCTGGAAAGCAGAACCAACATAAGCCAGTTTTAAGGTTCGAATTCTTCCAGGAAGCGTCCACAAAACATTTATAGCCTGTGAAGCTTTGATTAGATGTGGATGGAGAAGCCAAAGAACACTTCTTGATGGTAGGCTAAACTACCAAAGGGGATTTGAAATCCTTGTGTTCCATTCGAGCCGCAGACCATTCTTTATAGTCTGCTGTCGCTTAAATTATTATATTTCGAGGATCAGTATCACTATTTGTAAAGCAATGTTTGTTTCTTGCTTTCCATATATTCCAGATAATCCAAGGGAAAATTTTCATATCTGCTTGGTCTGGTATCCTCCAGAATAAATAATCGAGGTTGGACCTTATTGAGCCTCCTGGGAAAACATCCGTTGCAGAAGGAATACATGAAAGTGCCCATGTTTGGAGAACTGGTGGGCATTAAAAAAAAACATGGTTTATGGTTTCGGCATCTGCACCACAGCGTGAGCATCGAGTATCACAATTAATTCCTCTTTGATTCAAATTTTGCTTTATAGCAGTACACCCGGATAGAGCCTGCCATATAAAATTCTGCTTTACTGCAGTACACCCAGATAGAGCCTGCCATACTGTTCAATTTCTAATAAAGACAATGATTCCTCAGTTTGATAGGCTGATTTAACCGAGTATCGCCTTGTTTTAGTAAAATGCCAACTCCAATAATCTGGTCTTTGTCTCCTGGGTATGGGGATACCCAAAATTAGTTGGACATCTCTAGGGTCAAAGTATTGACAAACTAATATCTCTTTCCAAGATCCTGTCCTCTGATCAATAAATTGGTCAATAGTCAAATCCGGGAACAGATTTAGGTTTATGCAAGATGCAGGTTGGGGATTGAAATCTAGGATCCATGGATCCTGCCAGACTCGAGTTGTTTTACCATCATCGATTCTTCTAATCATACCCTTTGAAACTAAGGATGTGGTCGAGGATATACAACGCCAACCATAAGACAAATTAGCATGTAGTTTGGCTGTTAAAGGACGTTGGTATTTGTAATATCGCACCTTCATTACTTTCGCAAAAAGGGAATCGGGGGCATCAAGTAGACGCCATAATTGTTTAGCTAGGAGTGCCGAGTTGAAATCTTCTAAAGCTCTAAAACCCAAACCCCTTTCAGACTTTGGTTTACACAGTTGTTTCCATTGTTTCCAGTGGATGCCTTTAGAGGTTTTCGAATTGGACAACCAAAAGTTCGATATTGCCGAATTTAGTTTAAGTATAATGGTCTTAGGCAGACGGTAACAAGACATCACATAAGTTGGTAGTGTTGTAAGGACAAATTTAATTAAAACCTCTTTACCCTCTTTGGATAAAAATTTTGAGAACCAACTATTTATCCTTTCTTGTAGTCTTTCTCGTACAAAGGCAAAAACTTTTGTCTTAGCCCCAATAATATTTTCTGGGAGACCTAGATAAAAAGCCATACCTCCTATATTGTGATCTCAAGGATCTGATGTAACTCTGCTTTATTACTTGCTGGTACCGAATGACCAAATTGTATTGACGATTTGTCAAAATTAATTTGTTGACTAGAGACTAACTTGTATTCTTTTAGAATCCTTAGGATATGTGTTGTATCTTCTTTAGTAGCTTTACAAAAGAATAAATTGTCATCTGCTAACAACAGATGAGACACAGTTGAGCTTGTTCTAGCGATAGATATGCCCGTAATTAGTTTCCGCTGTTCCGCTTTTTTCAGTTTGGAAATGAGAACTTCCGTGCAAAGTATAAAAATATAATGTGAAAGAGGATCCTCTTGCCTCAACCTTCGTTTTGGAATAATTCTTCCTCCAGGGGTCCCATTTACAAGGACCGAGTACTCTTATCCAATTATCACAGAACCCTAATTTACACATCAATTCAGCGACAAAATTCCACTCCACTCTATCATAGGCTTTGCTCATATCGGTTTTTATGGCCATGAACTTGCCTCTCACGGATTTATTGGTTCTAAGAGCATGGAACATCTCTTGTGCTATTAGAATATTATCCGATATAAGTCGTCCAACGACAAAGGCTCACTGGATTTCAGCTGTTAGTTTTGGTAAAACTCTTTTGAGTTTTAGGCATAAAACTTGGGAAATTATCTTGTAGCCAACATTACATAGACTAATAGGTCAGAATTCCGCCATTTTTGTGCGTCTTGAGATTTTTAGAATGAGACACATATTTGTCTTGTTCAAACCATGTTCAAACGACCCTTGGTGGAGAAAATCATTAACTACAGAGACTATATCCTCCTTAATGATGTTCAACGATTTCTGGAAGAAAAAGGCCGTCATACCATCTGGGTCTGGGGTTTTCCTCGGATCCATTAAGAAAATGGCTGTTTTGACCTCGTTTTCTGTAGCCAATTTCATCAGTAGTTGATTATCAACGTCTGTTATTTTGAAGTCTATTTCATCCAGTAAAATGGTTGTATTACCATTGCTCGAAAAAAGTTTAGAGAAGTAACAAGAGGCCTCATCCAATATTGTGTCCTCTTTTGTTACCCAAGTCCCATTACTTGTCATAAGTCCTGTTATACGGTTATGTGCTCTTCGTTGTTTTGTTTGGGCATGGAAGAAACTAGTATTTTCGTCGCCCTCCTGAAGCCATCTTTTTCGATTTTTTTGTTTCCAATAAACTTCATCATCAATGTATGCTTGTTTGAGGTTTGCATTAGCTTCTAAGATTGCTACCGTGTCATGCGTATTATAGTTTTTGCAATCCTCTACAATTTTCTGTAGATCCAAGATCTTCTGACGTCCAGATTATAAATTCTTACTTCTCCAGTGAGAAATTTCCCGACGACAAGCTTTAATTTTTCCAATAAAAGTAAGCTGTCGTCGACAAGGTAGTCCTTTCCACCTTTTTTCGATTATCTCCTTGAAACCAGTTTTACCAATCAATCTCTTATAAAAAATGAATTGTTTATGTGGTTTGAAACTTTGGTTGTTAAACCTGCCTAAAATAGGTCTATGATCAGTACCTATCATATCTAAGTATTCTACTTCTGATTTTGGAAATAAATCGTGCCATTCGCTATTTCCATAAGCTTTGTCAAGTACACAACGAATTATACCGCTGTTTATAACTCCTAACCAAGACTAGGAATTTCCTAGTTTTGGGACGTCTACCAGACCGCAATCATGAATCATCTGGTTAAAAGTCATGAAAAAAATAGCATGTCGTAAAGTACCTCCCTGCTTTTCATGGTTACCCGATAACTCATTAAAATCCTCAATGATTAACCAAGGGTGATTTTGACTGATGCCCATTCTAGTTAATTGTTCCCATACATAGTCTCTTTTATTTTGAATTAGTTCCCAATACAAAAAAGTAATATTCGTTTATATACCTTTAAGGTCCAAAGATATGTCGATCATGTTTTTATCTTTGTGATTTAAATTGACATTAAAGGTATCAAAATAAAACAAAGCTAAACCTCCACTGGATCCTGAAGGTTCAATCGTTGATAACATATTGTTGTAACCCACATGTAATTAAATTTTTTCCATAAACAGGAAATTATTTTTTGTTTCTGAAGAAATACAAAATTTGGTTTGAATTGTTTCCAAGTATCACAAAAGTAATTAATAGAAATTTTGTTACCACTTCCGTGGTAGTTCCAACACAAAGTTTGAAATAACATGAAACAAAAGAAAAAATTTAGTGAAGCTCTAATCTTGCTCCTTTGATGTTCCCTCTCGTGTCTTGTTTGTTGAAGACTTGTTTCGAGGGGACATTGCTGCTACAGAAATCATTTTATTCACACTCACACCGTGAAGAGGACTATAAGATCTAGATGTAGGTTTGCTCGGACCTGGAGGAGGTTTTGTGAGCTTTGCTTCTTGACACTGTTTCAGCTTTCGAGCAAACTCATGAATTCTAGCCATATCAGCATCAGGTAGGTTGCGAACAGTAGCCACTGCAGCCTCAAAAGCCATAGCATCTAAAATCGACTCTATGTTATGATCAGTTATACTATCCTTCGTCACAATGTCGCTATTGGTTTCAACATTATTCACAGTAAGAGTTGGAAGAAGTTGAATTAAACTTGAATCAGATTTTGCATCCTCTCCTTGGTCTTTTGAGTTTGTTGTAACTAGATTAGCTACCACGTTGGGCATGGTATCTGCTTTAGCAATATCAATGTCAGTAGCAGCTACAGCCTTCGTTGTTTCCTCATCCTGAAACAATGGCTGTCTAACTTTTTTAGAAGATGAAGTCTCCATGGTTGAAATTCCATCAGCTTTCATCTCAGATCTGTTAGATGAAGAACCAAGCAAAAATTTTGAACCAACTGCAACTGGTAAAAGGTCAGAATTTACCATTTTGTGAGACCTCTTTGGACGATTTTGGGGAAAACCACGAGGTTTCTTGTTTCCCTCATTCAATCCATTTGATAGATGAGCCTTGGAGGTTGTCGCTCCTTAGTTCTTGCCACTTAAGACTACTCCTTTGAAGCTCTTGTTTCTGGAACTAGTCTTAATCTTTCCTTTGCCATCATTACTAGGTTCTTTATCTTTTTTCTTTGCCTTGTAACAATAGCTTGCCTCATGAGTCATCCGGTAACAGAGAGAGTAGAAGCCTTCTAGTATTGTATATTCAAACATAACCTTTGTCTCATGTCCTTCTTCAAATTCTAGAATGGAGGAGAAGATTAGAGGTTTTGAGCATGGAAAATCAATCAAAACTTTACCCTTAGAGACATCGATGTAGACTATGGATCTAATTGATCATGCCACTAGCCGATACACCTACTCTACTCGGTATTCGAATGGAATATCTGTAATTCTAACTAATTAAGATTTGAATTTTATTTGTTAAAAAAAGAAACTTTAATTAATTAAGATTTGATTTTTGTTGGTTTATAAAGGAATCTCTAACCAATTAAAATTTGATTTTTGTTGGTTTAAAAAGAAATCTTTAACCAATTAATACTTGATTTTCGTAGGTTAAAAATTAAATTTTTAACAAATTAAGATTTGATTTAAAGAAATACAGATTAATTTTGTTATGATTCGAACTTTAATAGATTTGATATTTAAGATTCAATAGTTTTTGTTTATTTTGGAATGAATATATAACCAATTAGTTTGTCTTGAGATACTCCTAATCTAATACCTTATAAGTTGGAAAAATCAAACAAAAGATATTCCTTATCCTAATAGAATAAATAGTAACCGAACTCTATATAAGAAGCTACCTGAGACTTATTTTACAACACCAACGAGTTCTAACTCTTTTTTTCTCTCAACGATTTTAGCACTTTTTTCTCTCGATTTTGTTTCTCTTAATCATGTTTTTTTTTCATAAATATATTCGTTGAAACCCTACAATGAAACATGGAGGATTAAAGTTAAAAATTTCAAAACTCTTGAAGGTATACACAAAAGAACACGGTCAAACCATGCATACGATTTTTTGTGATTTTAATGTATGTTACTAATAATTTATTTATTTGAATATTTTTATAATGAATATGAATTTTTCATATCTCTATATTTAATAAAACCATAACATTAACAGATTCATATATTTTATAATAGTAAAAACATTTTTTTTTATCTCTTGATTAGGTTTGATAATATTCTTTAATTGATTATTATTATTATCTTTTGATAAAATATAATAAGATTCCCTTGATAATATTTGATAAGATTTTTTAACTGATTATCTACATAATATTATAAGTTTGTTATAATTTAAATATATAAAGATCTGTTTTAACTTAAATATAGAAAAATATAATAATATCTTATATAATAAAATATAGCATTAACATAAACACCGTGTTATATTAGTTTATTTTAGTTTAGGAATTACTGTAACAAACTTGTTATGAGGAAGATATTATAATTAGTAAAATTGTAATCAAATCTACATAATATNGATATTATAATTAGTAAAATTGTAATCAAATCTACATAATATTTTTTGATATATTTCACTACTTAATATTTTAATTAATTAATTAGTTAGTTATTTTTAAACTTTTAAATTTCAAAAACTAAAAACAAACTCAAATATTTTGAAACTAATCTAAAACAAAAAGTAAGCCAACTGATGCTGATATGTATTCCAAACATAATAATATAATATGTATTCATATATATATATATATATATATTAAGTGCTAATACAAATAGATATATTATATAGATATTATACAATAATGATAAAACTTTGTAAAGTCAGATTTAATAAATAAAATATTGTTAATGAGATGAAATAAAAAAACATTAAAAACTAAATGTTGCTAACATTAATTTCAAATATATATATATATATATATATATATATATTTATTTATTTAAATGATGTCTGCATTTTAATCCATTTTAGGTTCATTAATCATTCGGTTTTGCATTCATATCCCTTGCATTTGTATCATTTCAGAGTCTTTTAGGTCTACATTGCATATTTTGCACTTGCATAACATTGGAGTGTTTTAGGAGCATTGTTGGAGCAAATCGGAGTGCTTTCAGACCAAAGACAAGAGGAGGATCAGATTGGAAGCAAGACTTGGATTAGAGAAGGCTTGAAATGAAGAAGGGGACGGACTCACTCTGTCCACTCGTTGGACCATTGCGAGTGAAGCCATATTTTCAACCAGGAGAGATGACTCGTTGCCTCTGCTCGTTGTCTTAGGCGAGCAATACTTGAGGAAGTTTCAACTCGGCCAGATAGAGGTCACTCACTAGAGTGACTCGCCTACTCCTGCGAGTGAGCCTGTCCCAAGACTCACCAGACGTATGACTCGACCTGTTCACTCGACTACACCTGTAAGTGACTCATTTCTTTGACTTTTATTTTCCGTATTGACCAGTTTTAGGTCTAGTGTAAGGGGCTATAAATACCCCTTTAGCCCCCAAAAACGATTATTCTCATTTTTACTTCTTTTGGCAAGATCAAACATCCTCCTTTTCCTTTGTTCTTAAGTTTTATTTGCTTGTTTAGTGCAAGATCTTGGATTATGGTTTGACTGATTGCTTATGGTTATTTAATCAAAGTTGTTTAGTTTTTACTGCTGATTTTACTTATGCCTTTCTCTTTTATTTCTGGGTTTGTGTTCTTCACCATGCTTAGTGAGTAGATTTCTTTAGGGCTAGTGAGGAGATGGGTTAGGATTAGGTTGAAACATGATAGTCTCTCTTGTTTAGGTTAGTATTGCTCAGATTTTGGTAGATTAGATGTGCTTAATGCTTGTTCCAACCTGATCAATTGGAACATGAAAACAAGGCAGCAAACACCCACCAAGTGTTTGATAAACTGCCAAGTTCAGTTCTAATCTAGGATTTGCTGCTCCTTCACGAGAGATTGTTGTTTGGAGTGGTTGATTTGCTTGTTATGGTCCTTGCTTAATGCCAATCTGGTTTTGATCACCAAGAGATTTGGTTTTGATCAATCTTAGATTGAGAGTTCATTGTCCATGAGAATGGTTTGAATGTTTGATTCATAGTTGTTGTACCTCAAAATCACCCTATTAGGTTGATGGATAAGAGTAGATAACCATGATTCTTCTGAAATCAATTACCCTTATCTCCTCATGAACGCTTGCTTAGTATTTAATTGTTCTTGCTTACCATGCTCTGTTTTTCTGCCATTTCTCTGTTTTAGATTGCTCTGTTTTTGATTCAGCACTTTGCTTCGTATTTCTTCTAGAATCGAATTTTCCTGCTTGATAATGGCTTGAACTAGTGTCTGATTGTATTACTACCTGCTAAGCATAATCATGTTGGTTCGATACCTAAAATACTATAGAGGGGTGAAAAAGCCTGTTATCAAATTGGCGTTGTTGCAAAATCAGGATTTCTTTGTTTATAGTTGGTATGTTTCCAGGCTCACTCGGACTACCTACTCGCCAACTACAGCGAGTCCATCTATAGTGAGTCTTACCTTGCCAGCTACCCACTCGCCAGTTCCACTCGCTTACTGCACCACGAGTTGACTGTTTCTGGGCTGATTTTCTGAGTACATGCATACTAGGTCTCAAGGAGATCAGAATCTGGTTGAGTTGGTTGACAATACTCATAGGCATCCATGTTTTTGGGTTGGTAATCAGATCGAAGTGGACAAGATGAATGAGAATACAATACCGAATGGTTCTACCAATACCAATACTAATCCTCCAACACCAGTTGATCCACAACCTGCGCCACAAGCTCGTCTCCCTCGACGTATTGGAACTAGAGATGCACCTAGCATCCATACTCAGAGGCAAGGAATACAACTTCCAGTGATCCCAAACAATAACTTCGAGATCAAGAGTGGACTGATAACTATGATTCAAGGCAACAAGTTTCATGGACTGCCTTCTAAAGACCATTAGACCATCTGGATGAATTTGAGAGGCTGTGTGGTTTGACTAGGATCAATGGCGTTTCTGAGGATGCACTTAAGGTAAGGCTTTTTCCCTTCTCACTTGGGGATAAAGCACATTTATGGGAGAAACACTTACCATAGGGACTCATCACTACTTAGGCTGATTGCAAGAGGGTCTTTCTTGCCAAATTCTTTTCCAGCTCAAGAACTACAAAGCTAAGGAATGCTATATCCAATTTTGCTCAAATTAGTACTGAATCATTGGCTGAGACATGGGAGAGATACAAGACTTACTTATCCCAATGCCCACATCATGGACTTTTTGAGGAGTCCATCCTTAGCCAATTTTATCGTGGTGTGCATCCTAAGATCTGAATGCTGCTTAATAATGCAAGCAATGGCAACTTCTTGAATCAAGAGGTTGAAGAGGGTAGAGAGTTGGTTGAGAACTTGGGACTTGCTGATGGCCAATATGGAGAAGATTATGATCGGACTGAGTGAAAATCGGGTCATTCAGATATGGTTAGCAGGAAGGAGTTGAAGACTTTGAATGATAAGTTAGATAAGCTGCGAATGGT
>OVAX01004678.1:0-12097 GCA_900406405.1 Lepidium africanum | reverse complement strand
ATTCATCATCCCCATCATTCACGAGTTCAAACCCCTTGTAACTCACGTCATCATCATCATCTGCAGCATCTTCATCATCCTTCACGTCATCCAAGCTGCAGTACCTTCATCACCATTCACGAATCCACCTGCAGCCTCATCTTCATCGTTNTTCATCACCATTCACGAATCCACCTGCAGCCTCATCTTCATCGTTATCATCTTCACTCCATCTAATTCACGTCAAAACCTGCAGCAAAATTCATCCACAAACTCGTCAAAACCTGCAACTATATCAACATCATCATATCACGAGTTCATCATCAAAATCCAGCAGCCTTTGGAGAGTTCAATCCTAGGGAGGATCTCATCACATGATCCCGCCTAACCCAGTGAAAAGGTAATTGACTAGCAAGATAATATACTTGCAGACATCATCGATGGTGAATCCCCAGCCGACAGGTGGACTGCACGGATGCTCAAAGCAAAGTATGCGTTCTACGCGCAAATTGATGGTAAATTGTATTGTCGCAGTACGAATGGTACCTTGCTTACTTGCAATCAAGGTGACGAGATGAGATAAGTGATCCAAGAAACACAGGAAGGCGCAGGTGGCAACTATACTAGCAGACAATCACTCTTGCAAAAAATGTGAATACTCGGATACTTTTGGCCAACCAGGGCACAAGATTACAAACAGTATGTGGCTAAGTGCGATAAGTGTCAGCGACATGAACACATAATTCATGCTCTAACTAAAGAATTGACATCTTCCATAATGCCTAACTCGTTCATGCGCTGGAAAATGGACATAGTCGGGCATTTACCATTCTCTCAGCAAAAGTGGCTCAAGCTTGTGATGATCGATTACTTCTCCAAGTGGATCGAAGCCAAAGCTTATTCTCATATCAAGGACAATGATATTCAAGTTGTACAGAAGAACATCATTTGTCATCATGATTTGCCTTACAAAATCGTCACCGACAATGGCTCCCAATTCATATCGACAAAGTTCAGCTACTTCTACGCCAATTGGAATATCCGAGTTAGCAAGTCTACACCACAAAACACTCTAGCAAACAGGCAGGCCGAAGCTACAAATAAATAGATTTTGGATGGAATTAAGAAACAACTTTTTAAAAAAAAGGGAAATTGGGCTGACGAGTTGGATGACGTACTTTGGTTCCATCGCACAACGCCGATACGCTCTACAAGTCGCACTCCTTTTTCTTTATCTCACGGAATGGAGGTGTTGACTACCACCAAAGCCACTATACCGACTTTGCACATAATACATTCTCCTTTGGATGAAAAATCCAACCGTGGCGCAATGGAAACAAGCCTCGACGACTTGGAAGAAACTCGAGACAATGCCTTGCTCCTCATGAAGAACTATCAACAACAAGCCGCAATGTACAATAACAAGAAGATGTGAGGACAACACTTCGCTGAAGGAGATCTCGTACTTTGGAAAGTATTTGAGAACACGGCTAAACTAAACACATGCAAAATCGGCGCCAATTGAGAAGGGTCTTACATCATATGCAAGGTCATGAAACCTAGAGTGTATGAGATCACCACAATGGAAGGTGAAATGATTCCACAGAGCTGGAATTCAATCAACTTAAAGCGTTATTACTATTGAAGCTATGCCATCTCCGCATCAAATGATGCCTCCCTAATCCTTTAACTATGTAATCAGAACTATGTTATTTGGATTTATCCCTTCAGGGTACGTAGGTAGCCTTCGGGTGCAGCTAAAACTTAATAAAATTTTTATTATGTCGTCATCTCGCCAAAAAAAAAAAGAAGTTCCTGGCTCGCAAAAAATCATTGGAAGCATCAAGGCCACCCATGATGTTGGGCATAACAAAATCATTAACTCCCATCCTGGCTCGCAAAGTTCCTGTAAACACAAAAGTGATTCTTGGAATCTAAAACAAGCAGATAAAAACTTTGATAAAAAAAAAATACTTGTTGAAAGACGAGAATGTGAACAAACAAGAAGACCGGCCGACAGCTTCTTCTAACTAATTCTAGGGACTTCGAGGAGCTTATCTATCAACTCTTGATAATTTGAGAGGGAGAGACGAGAGTTTTATGTTTAACTGCGAAGGAAAACATAACAATTAGAAATTTTTAAGTCGGCAAAGTAGAAGCAAGCATGTACGTAGACGCCTAAAAATCTACCATGTTTCTTCATCCATATAATATTGAAGTTCAGACGATCATTAGCAAAAATGTGCTCATCTGGACGAATGAAAAAATAACGCGTTTTCAATTTGTAACCTTGGAAGTAATGCCATCCAAGAAACAAAGACCATTCCTAGCCTTAACAAAGAAAGTGCCTTTAGGAGGCGTATGCGCACAGAAGACCATCATGTCTTCAAATAATCTGAGTGAAATTTCAACTCCAGATTCGCTCTCGAGAATCAAGGTGCCAAGAATATTAATTATTTACGAACACCTGAGTTAGAACATTGCAATGTTCCTAGCCAAGCAGTATTTTGGCAATAGGTCACGAATCAGGAACCACATTCTGGCTTCCGTAAACCATTAATCATAGATGGCAACAAAACCGTTTGGAGGAGTCCACAACCTATCTTCTGAACTCGGAATTTTAATATCGGCGTCCCTCATTGCCGGAACATGTTAAAAACCTTCTCCAATTTTGCCTTATAGATCACAGTAGGACCAATATCAAGAGAGTTATCCCATCTCTCCAAAGCTTCAATGTTCTCAACCGGAAATGGAGTAACTGTCAAAACATGAGATGCTGCCCCAGATTGTCCATCGACATTGGAATCCATCAAAGGATCCAATTCGACATCACCACCTCTAGCCAAAGTATCTTCCTTTCTACTACTAATATCGCTAGAAGATGTGGACGAATCTGACAAAGAACTCTTGGTACCAGATTCTAAATCAGATTCAATTTTATCCCTTTTCATCTCGTCGCAATAAAAAACAGCAAGAAGAAAGTTAAAACTAGCATCTAGGCACAAATATTAGAGAGAGAAGATAGAGAGAGAGAGAGAAGTTACCTTTGTAACTCGAATGAATGTAAAAAATAAATGGCGGAAGCGCGGTATTTATAGAAATTTACCAGAAGCTGAAACATCGCAAGGCGGTAACCTACGAGTAGCCTGTCAAAGCTACAAAATAGCCCAATAAGAAAGCAACATGTGGACCGAAGATTCTAAAAACAGATAAAATTTCCAACTCGGAAATTCCAAGATAATTTTCCGAGTCTAGGGGGACAATTGTTGGAGGTGGATCCGAGATCCTACTTTGGTCCACAGATGACAATTCATGAGCTAAGTCCTGAACTCGGGAAAATGATCTAGAAGTTATCTCGGTCACATATTGTCAACTCGGAAGGATCCCTTCTTGGCAATCCATTAGATGGAGAAGAACTCGGTCGACACATCATCATTGAAGAAATAGAAATATTCCTAATCTGAATTAGAATATTTTTGGGACACGACATCTAGTAAAGAAATGAAAATTTTCCTAAAACAATTTGGGATAAATCTAGTGAAGATTAAATAACATCAGATCTGAACTGAAATGTAATATTTCTTGTTTCAAATTATTTGTAACCGCCTATATGTTTTATATATAGAAGCAGAGGTCTTCACAAAGAGACCAAGTTTTCACAATTTACACACAAAGAATACAGAGCAACTCGACATTCATTCTCTCAGTGAAATCTCTTTATTCTTTGAATTGATCAAAATCCTTACCCATCCTCCCTCTAAAAACCCGAGTTGGATCTAGAACTATTGTGTTAAATCCTACTCGAACAATACTTGTGTATTATTTTATTAGATAAATTATTGTAGAAAATCAATATATACAATTTTATATAATAACCATTTCCATAATTTCAAAACACTATGTTTTTATCTCTATTCAAAAACTCGTCCGCGTAGCCGATTAATCTTCCGTATAGGTGCTAGGCGGTGACCAACCGAGTCGATTAATACATATACGGTTGTTAAAAATTGGCTATTCGATTAATCCCCGCGTAATCTGAATAATCTCCACCTAATCTGATTAATATCTGATTAATTTACGTCTAATATAATTAATATAATATTTTTTTAAAAAACTATTAGATGTTTTTTTTGTCAACCTTACTCTTATAATTAGATCGACAAGACCCGATCCATAGCCAAAACCCATATCATAAATCCCTTTTTTTCCTTCCCCTAGCATCGGAGAGGAATCGAACCCGGGTGCCTGAGGATTTGTAAAGTGACCACTACCACTGGCCACCTGTCCTCGGCAACTATTAAATGTTTAAATAAAAATAAAATAAATTTTAATCTTAGACATTAATTTTATATAAGTTGAATATTAATTTGATGTTAATTACAACTAGGAAAGTATCTATAATGATCTCTGTTCTAAAACATGACACTTGAGAACGCTTAATCTGCCTCAAACTAGCATATGGGACAAAAATCTTAAATACCACTTTTGGCAAAAATATAATCACCCTTGCCACTCCTTAATCTAATTGCCACTTATAATGTTTTATTCATATTTTACCCTTAACGAGAAACCCTATAATATTTCCCCTCTTTTTTGTCGATTTTTTTTCTTTTAGGAAGATGAGAGAAATTTTGTTATTTTGTTTACAATTGTACCAATTGAACCAAAACTACCTTAACAATTGTACTTGTTTGACCAAAATTATCATAACAAATGTACTTGTTGGACCAAATTTATCTTAACAAATGTACATGTTGAACTAATTGTACATTAAAATATTTTAGATGTTTACAATTATACAAATTGGACCAACTAGACCGAGCTTAGTATCATAATTGTACATGTTAGACCATAATTACCTTAACAATTGTACTTGTTGGATCAAATTGAAGTACAATTGTACCAAACCCAGAACAGTACGCAATTGTCCCAATTGTTCTAACTGTATCTCACGCGTGTCTTCTTCTTTGTTACTGCTCTCTCCTCCCTCTCCAGTACCACCATCATCATCCTCTTCTTCTCCATTAGCATCATCAATTGCTTCGTCTTCTTCTATATCTTCTTCATTCACATTATCCGAATCCTTCTTTTTAATTAAACAGGGTTCAAACAAGAGATCTCATTTTGTAGAAATCGCTGGAAGAAGAAGAAGACATTTGAGGACTCGAAATCGAGAAAAAACATGACCGGAAACAAGAAAATCAAAAACAGATGATTCTTTACCTTGTGAATCATCTCTCTTTGTTTTCTGGTTGTGTCTCTCTTTGTTTTCTATCGTTGAAATAAAAATTAGGGATTTTAGGAATTTCAAATGGATGGATATGTAAATAGACTCAACTTCTATGGATTTTTTGTCTTTTAAATCAGTTTTTAATGGAAAAAAAAATTGAAAAATAAATGAAAATAGAAGAGTGGCAACTATGATTGCTTTTTAAAAAAAAACATGGCATTGTAGCCATTGATTCCATAACATGAGTCATACAAAGTCATTTAACTACAACACTAACTTAACATTATTCGAATGAATATAAAATATATAATATATAAGACTAAACATATATAAATGTCTTAAAAACTAGTCCCCAAATACTCTCTGATTTATATCCGATTTCTTAATAACTGGTTAGGTGGTACGCAAAATATTGAGCAGAGCTTATAACTGGGTCTTGGCCTAGTACATCACAAATTTTATGCACTTTTGAGGTTTAGATGTGAAAGCAAGCTTTTTACCAAGTTCTTTGTAGTTTATCATCGGTGTGTTTATGTCTCTGTCAATTTATCATGTATTAATGCTAAAATCTTGCTTTCATACACACATATTTTCAGGTAGGTGTAGACTTTTGGCCTAGCACCAAAAATAATGCGCAGGTACTTTCTATATTTCTAATATCCTTCCTATAATTATTGGATCGGCTGGCGATATCTTTTATATTCAGAGTATCTGTGGATAGTTCCTGTTGAATTGTTAAGCCTTTATTAATTTAAAATTTGGATACATACATATGCTATACGTACCGCAGTTGAAACTATATACATATATATAGAAATACGTACCAAATACCAAAACTAGCTGTACCTAAAATCTGGTTTATCAGAACCAAAGTCTTCCTTGACCATTATCTCTTTTACCCAACCAAGATATATCCAAATTCATCATAGCAGTCAGATTATTACTTCAACGGATAAACTAGACTCTATACTCAGAATTTATGCTAATTTTATATATTTTACAGTGGTCACACTCACACATAACGTGTTATGGTAAGAACAAATATCATATGCACTCGATATATAGACTTTACACAATTCAACACCAAATATATACTACCCGATATATAGATCTTTCTTTTTTACTTATAGATTTTTCTGTATATATACGCAATGAAGTTCTGGACTTTATAAATATAATTATGCAAAGCAATTATAAAACGAAAACGAATTAGTTAGCCTCCTCCCGATAAGATTTCTACTAAAAATGTATAATTTAAACCTAACAAGACATTTAATCAATGAATCTATACACTGAAAAATATAGTTTGTAAACAAACAAGAAGCCTCAATTTCTCTTTAAAACTCGGAAACAAAAAAATTAATGAACAAAATGGTTGTCTGTATATGATTAAAAATTGATTTTATAATAATAATAAATATAATGATCCTCAAGATTTTAGGCATTTAGCTCTCCACGATCGTCTCCAATTTAGGCCTCCAAGATCCATTGTTGAATTCGTAGAGTACCTTCTCTTCTAGGGTTTCTCTTATTTCCATACTATCTTGATGATCGTCATGATGATCCTTATCATTAGTTAATGATGAGTTTCTTCTTCTGTCTCCGGTCGCCGGAAAGATACAAACCGGGAATATTCTCTTCAGATGATTATACCGGCTTTCGTTGAGTGTCTCCGCAGCTTTGTCGGAGATAAGAACAAGTTCTTCGTGTGTTAAGACAGAGAAGAGCATGTCGGTCGGGAGGAGAAGGTAGAGATGTCGTCTCGGTCTTAATAACTCGTTGGGAGACACGGCGGTGACTCGGTGGCCGACTTGAAGCAAAGTTGAGTCCGTGATAAAGTGACCGGAGTTTTGAGAAACTATATCGGAGGTTTTAATGGGTTTTGAGAAAACGTCAAGAGTTCCGGTGAATGGAGCTAAGATTTTAACTACACCTGAAGATGAGTTTGACGATACAATCAATGGTGCACATGAAGATGTGTTTCCCATTATTCTGATCAAAGTTGAAGAGAGAGAGATGTTTACAGAAATGGGCTGGCTTTGAATTGATGTGTAATATATATAGTTATATTAATTTAGTGATTAAGTGGTGATTAAGTATTAGTTAATGTTTTAGCTGGTTTTGTACAACTGTGAGTATTCTTTCTCTCTGTATTATATAGTTGTCGTTTCTTAACTTTATCGGGGACTTTGTCTTATAGATATAACTTAAGTAATTAATAACTACAAAAAGTAATGTTTTTGTTTCAACAACACGAATTCGTTAATCCATATATATGGGCGCAGCTTAATTTATTTTCATATAATCAAGTCAAACTTTATAATCAGTCAGATACATCCCTTATACGACGACCTATCTAATTTGCTTTGTATTTCGCTCTACCTAACCAAAAATAAAAACAAAACAAAACAAAACAGCATGAATCAAGAAACTCTGTTTCAACATAATATACTTGTCCTCTTTATGGAACATTATCTTAAACAATTCAAATGTCATATATCAAAACTATGACTCTGCTATATTGTCATAAATCAGTATTGTGTATATATCTACTGTTTTGGAGACGTATTGCGATTAAAGATAAGAAAAAATGGATGTAACCAAAATTCAGCCAAGAAGAGTCATTAGGCGTATGAGAATACTATTTGCGGAAAATGGTATTTAAAAAGGTAAATGTTATAGTAGGTTTGACATTGGGAATATTCGACAAGAAAAATATAAACTTACAAAAAATGTGATCTAAATATTGATCAAGTTGGTGATTAAGTTTTCTTAAACCCTACTTTATAAAGAAGTTAATGTTAGGTAAGCTCACTAATCATTCCCAAAGCTCATATACAGATATATATTGGTTTAAGTTGGTTACGGATTATTGTTGAGGTTGAACTACCAAATATATATGTCAAAAAGCATGTGGTCCAATTAGTTTATTTTTGATTTAATTTGACACCAAGTGATAAGATTGAATCCGCTTAATTTTAATTGGAATATTTTGTCTATGGATCGGACCTTGTCGATTTATTAAAAAAAACTACCAAAAATATATATCTTATATAAAATATGATCAGAAGTTTATATATGTGGAAAAATCACATTTATATTTTTACATACACTGAGTATCTATCAAGTACCCATCACTAATCCACCTAAATAACTACTAGTAGTACGCAAAAAATAAAAAATAAAAAAGTTTATGTTATGGAAAATAGGATAAGTAAATAAATAAATAAATAAATAAATAAATAAATAAATAAATAAATAGTGAGATGATTAATAATAGGATAAATGAGGAAGAGAGGGGAAAGAGATCACATGAGTGAAGGATGGGTGTGATTGTGAAGAGCTGTGGGATTGGGCTTAGCTCGAGTCACGACGCTACCTAACTCATCATTAGATATGGCTTCTCCCTCCGCTTTGTCTTTTTTTTTTAATTATTCATACTTATATATTTTGTTTTTTAATAAAAAATTTAGTCCCTACATTTTTAGAAATTTCAAAAGCCAAAAACAAAAATTGCATTAAGTCGGTACCATGAAACAAGTGAATTATATAAATACAACTCAAACGCTGTCTAGGTATACGTCATACAATGTATATATCTTTTAGCTGTCACATTTTTATATCATCTTTAATCAATGTTTTATATCATTAAAACCAAAAGCATTATTTAAAGCATACCATATATATTACAGATTTGGTATTCAGATATCGACAGATAAATTTAGATCAAGTTAATTTCTTTTCTAAAAATTAATACTTTGTAGTTGATTAAGAAAGTGTATAAATTAACTGCTTATGTACGAACACAATGAATTTAACACTCTTAACTTGTGCTTTAATGTCGTGAATACATAAAACTAATGTGTATGTATATGTTAACGTCGCTGTAAGCATACTTAAATTAGGTATACATATTTGTCGCCGTCGGAGATCACATTGGTTAGATTTCTGTGATTTTATTTGTAAAGTGCCTTGGACTTGGACTCTTTTGTTTGTTGTTTTTTGGCTCATTACTTTATTCTAAGCCTTTCGATCTTAGAACTTAAATATAATAAATCGAACCCATTTGATGAACTGTCAAGAAGATTTATTATAATCTTACAACACAGACACAGTGTCTCAGACACTCGGATAACATTGTATAAACACATTAATTATTATTAAAGTTAAAAGGGGATCTCAAATAAATAACTGTCGTTAACATAGTTAATTTTAAAAATAGAGAATAATTGTTTATTTCATTATCTGGGAGTTGCAACGTCAAAATCTTGACAGGACCTAAATAGCTAGCTTCCAAACTTACCTATATTTTATCCAAAACCGTTTGTCTTGAGACTCCACTGAGGTACATAAAGTTCTAACATATTTCTATGATTGAGATTTTTGTTTGTTATAACCAGAATTTGTGAAGTAATAATTTATACTTTCGATTAGATGGTATTAAGTTGTGAGGTATTATTGGACATTTCATATTTTCATACGGATTTCTAATCTCGCTAATCTAATCTAGACAAATAATATTTATTTGAAATCGCCAGATGGATTGTATCATTGAAATTGTATTTACAGTTTCAGACGAAAGGAAGACATTTGTATATATGGTCTGCTTTTGTTAGTATTAATTTACTTAATTTAATCATATATACTACTTAGATGACATCCAGGGATTGTCAAATAAAGAGATATGTGATTAGCTAAATGGAGTAAGAATATCCATCTACCTCCTTTCACCAACTTCATTACCTGAGTTTCTTAAGACGAAAATATAAAATAAAAATCCATAATAAGACGAGTTTTAAAAGTGGACAGTTAATCAGACAAAATATTGGTAAAGAGTTGTTTGAAGTTATTACTATTATTTGATTATGTTCATAGTTACATATGAATAATCAGTCATGACCGACATATAGATGTTTCTGAACATCTTCTAATTAATTTCCAACATAATTAAACCTAACTAATAAAAGACAGTTGATAAAAGATAATAGATCAGAAGAAGAGTTGTGCGAAGATAATAGCTGATGCAAAGCCAAAGCTAAGTCCCACGAGGTTGGTGGCCGGAGCTGAGCTTGTTGATTTGGCCGTCGAAGTAGCTGCTGCTGATTCACCACTCGAACCGCTTCCTGTTTGTTCATTTTCAAATAAAAAATTAAATAAACCACACATCACAATAAGATTTTAAGTTAGAATATGTATGAATTTAAGAAGTCATACCGGTAGAAGTTGCTGGAGTAGTAGCACCTTCGTCAAGACAAAAGATTAATTAACATTAGAGTAAATAAAACACGAAAAGACGTCATACTTGGTAAGTGATATCGTAGTTGAACTCACCAGCAGTGGTTTTGCAATTGGAGACGTCAGCTTTGGCGCCACAAGCGTTAGGAAGAACAAGAGCGTTTTCTTTAGTGAGGTTAAGAGATTTAAGCATATCAACGTTGTTGAAGACGGAGCAGAGACACGCCAAGTCATTGTCAACGATTTCCTTCAACGGCATGCAACAAGACGGCGGAGGTGGCGGAGTCGCCGAGCGTAAATACGGCTGACATGGCATTAGTTTCTGTATACACGGCATTGAATGAGCGTCTCCTCCTCCTCCTCCTCCTCCTCCTCCACCTGCAGCACTCGGTGTTGCGGACGCGCCTTTAGACGGAGTAACCGAAGAAAGTACCAAAACTAGTGCGACGGCCAATCTAATAACTTCCATTGCAACAACTAAACGTATAAATAGTTTTTTATCTTTTTTTAATCTTCTTTGTATCTTTAGTTACTTGTAAGCTGTAACACATCTACTCTATACATATATATATATATATATATATATATATACACATGATCGATGGTCATTATTTTTTTGTTACCGAAATAAGTCGAGCTTCTGCCTGATTTTTCGAGGTAATCTGTTTCTGATCCGGTCATTACGCATCGGATCTAAGACTAAGCACTAGATAAATTTCACTTATTAGTTACTTGTTTCAGAATAGTACCGTTGCATTTATTTCCAAGTTGCCAAATTTAAGAGTTTATGTGCCCGTTCATTTACAAAGTCATATGATCCATATGTTATGTAACCTAGATTTTCTTTTTTTTGTCAACATTGAATCGACAAGATCCGATCCATAGCCTAAAGTCCACCCCTAAAAATCTCCTTTTCAAGCTACCAAAATGCAGCGGGTAGAAATCGAACCATGGTGCCAAGTCATTAGCTGGATCATCCTAACCACCAGACTGTGAGCAATTCGGCATGTAACCTAGATTAAAATAGAGAAATAGACATTTATCACAAAAAAAATGTATGGAGAAATAGATTTGTTATTACATCATAACAAATATTACTTATGGAAAAAAAAAACAGATCATATATGGTTGGTTTATTGTACATTTTGTGGTTAATGGGAAATAATTTTCAAGATGATACAGACGATTATTCTGACATTGAATACATGATCCTATCTTATTGACCAAATAACAACAACAACTTAATGAAACTCATATTAGCTTTCAAGCAACAAGAGTCTGATCAATACTCATCGAAATAACGATGAAGCAGAGAGAAAACAATGAAGATTTTGTTTGTAGAAAGATTTTTCTGATTCATTCCACTACAAGAAAAGGTAGGTAAATCCGACGGAATATGGTTCCGTCGGAAAATCAGAAAACATTTCCGACGGAATCAAATTCCGTCGGAAATTTCTAGGTTATTACCGACGAAAACCGACGGATATTTTAATTAATTATAAAATAATTAAATTCGTAGGTTTCCGTCGGAAAACAAGAAAATTTTTCCGACTGAAAAGTTAGCTGTCGGAATTTATTTTGATATTTCCGAAGGATCCATATTCCGTCGGAAATTTTTGTGATATTACCGACGGATATATTTTTCGTCGGAAC
>OVAX01004677.1:1132-12098 GCA_900406405.1 Lepidium africanum | reverse complement strand
CCAGTCGAGGTTTGGCGGGTACCAAAAATATGAAGTGGCAAAATTCGATTGGGGTCTCTCGCGACGAAATTGGGATTTGCGTTGTCCACTTTCGATTCCCACTCAGTGCCCGGAGCTCAGTGAATGGCGATCAATTTCTCGACGACTATCTCTCAGTTACGGTCAGTTTTTCCTTCCGTCTTTTTCATTTTGGCTCGCTAACACAGTTATATTCTAAGCACTTGTGGTGTCGATTTCCATTTCTGTTCTGATCTATGGTTTTAGCTGGATTCTGGAGTTTTTTTGAGCCGTGGATTTGTCTCTGTTGTTTAGGGAATACTCTGAAAATCCTTGCGTTATCTAGAAGATACTATGTTATTAGATTGCTTATCTCTCGTTGGAAAGATCAAGCGTCATGATTTTCTAAGTCTTTTTTTTCAGTAATCTTATCGTCTTCTCTTCCATGAAATGTTGCTACGGTATTCAGGATTTTTTGATATTTCCCTCTTCCTTTTGATTAGAGCATTACTGTGATAATTTTTATTCTTAGTGTCTGTAATAGAATAGTCTTAGCTTGCCCGCTTGCTTGTTCCCGTCAGGACTTTTGTTTGAGAAGTTAAGCCATCTTTTTAGAATTAATTATACTTGAAGGAAATTTCTGAAGAAGCTCATCTTACTTTCCAAAACGTTTAAAACATTTTTTAACAACACATTAACCATGATTTTTATAAACTATTCAACTTTTTGATAAATTAATTTTCTTAATGTTGGATTCATTGATTAACAAAATACAAGAGTTATCTTATAACTAAATCAATCTTACTTTCCTGTGACTTTAAAAATAACAAGTACAAAATTTGAACAATGATTATTAGTAAGCATATAATAAGGAAATACAAATTTTTAAAAAATAGAATAAAACACTTACAAAACTAAGAGATAATTATAGAAATATAATGTTTTCTTTGAACCAAACGTGGTTATTGTATATTTAATCCACAATTAGCTAGATCTCTATATATACACACATGTACAATTAATGACTATCTCAAATCATAACCACCCAAATACAGCAAACACAATCCATAAGCATCAATTTTATTTTTCAATGATTTATAAAATAGTATATATAAAATATGAACATTGATTATTCGTAAGTATATAATAAGGATGTACAGTTTTTTTAAAATAGAATAAAACACTTACAAAACTAAGTAAATAATTATAAAAATATAATGTTTTCGTTGAACCAAATATGCTGTTTTAACTGGTTATTGTATATTTAATAAACAAGTAGCTAGATCTCTATATACACATGCAATTAGTGACTATCTCAAATCATAACTACCGAAATACAGCAAACACAATCCATAAGTATCAATCTTATTTTTCAATGATTTATAAAATAGTATATATAAAATTAGAGCAATGATTATTCGTAAGCATATACTAGGTAACCTAAGTTAGACAAAACTAGAATTAAACACTCCAAAAGTTAAGTGATAATTTTAGAAACATGATGTTTTCGTTGAACGAAATATAGGGAGTGTATTCAAACTATAATTTTAAAATATTTAATAGGATTTAGATTTTAAGAGAATTGGAGAGATTTAGGGAGATTTTCAAGATATTTTGTATAATTTAGTTGATTAAAAGAAATTAATGATAAGGTGACTTAGGAGATTTATGTGAGAATCAATATGACTTTGTGTGATTGTTGTTTCAAACAAATCCTCTCGAAACAAAAAAGAAAGAATCATCTAATTAGGCCAAAAACAAACTCTACGTTTTCTCTGCAAACTCAAAAAGGAATATTTGTGTAACCAGCATAATCTCCTATAAGATTAACCTTGAGAAAATAATCATTTGCAGTAGCTGTCCTATTTTCAGAACCAATTTTCACTTTCTGGGATGATTAAAAAAACAGTTGTAAGGCTGAATCACTCAGAACAAATTATGCTTCAAAAGCAAGGAAATCATACTGAAACTCTAGTTCATGTCTTCAACTTACCTGTACACTGGATCCTAATGATCGTTTGTCCAATGCTAAAAACATGGAATCTAGAGGAGAGAAATCAAGTAGCCAAATTCACAAAACAATAACAAGCATAATTTGCATCTAGACAGATATTAGAACTATGTAGCTAAAAGCCATCATCATACAAGAATAGCAAATAAGTAAAGCCAGAAACGAAAACCAACAAAATTAACTTTGTTTCTAGCAAGAGCCATCACCATATAAGAATAGCAAATGAACAACTCTACCAACTATTAGAAAACGCAGCTACACAATTAAGGAATTACACTTTTGCACATGTTTTCTTATTCTTGATTCTCTCTGTTTTCTAGTTTCACATACCTTTTTCTCATTCCTGATTCTATTCAAGAGCTAAATTGAGAAAAAAAGACTCAACAACTTATACTTAATGAAATACAATATTAATTATCTAAAGTAAAAAAGGGCTTCACGTGGCCTGCAGAAATGGTTAGTATAATAATCAAATTGAAAGATACCTTAACCAATCATGTGTTGAACAATAGCAACGATTAAAGCTCGGATATCATAACCAAACTCAGCTAACACAACAAAACTTACTTGACAACTAATCAAGTAAAAGCTATGGTTTCGAACCTATTGTAGAGAACATAGGTTTAGATTCAGATGTTCGTTGGTCTAAATCTAAAATTGGAGACGAGGATACTGATAAGTGTTTGAAATTGAGGAAACGTGAAGCTGCAACACCAAGGGATTTCGAATAATTCTTTATTTGATTAGAAAAAGAACAGCTGATTTGTTTTGTTATGAATAAGAAGAACATAAGAAGAATGTGTATTTGTTTTTTTTTTGGTGAACGAATATGAATTCTTTTTAAAAATCGAAACCACACCTAAATAGGTGAGCATTTGAGAAATTATTTTTTCTACTAAAAGCTATTCAAAATCTCCTAAAATCAGAATGCATATTTTTTTTAAATAAGAATTCTTAGGTTTTGAATAACAAGAGATTTCATATGATTCTGATAGATTATTGATTGAATAACAAGAAATCTTATATATTATTTGCAAAGTGATTTTGTAAAAAGCTTACGTGTCAACATCACATTTATTTTTGACGTGGTTGATTACAAAATTACCCTAACATTAAATTACTAAATTATTCTTACATTAAATTTTGTTTACTTTTAATATTTATATAATAACTTAATTTTTTGTTTTATATATAAATACACGTGAAATTCATAATTAATATTAAAATTTATTTATATAAAATTAACTTTCATAAATCCATATAAATATTGTTTCTAATTAAGATTTTTATTCTTTTATCTTTGATAAATCATATTATATTTGAATATTATCATAATCTTTGATAAATCATATTCCTATTTGTTTACAAAGTTTTTTGTTTATCATTATATTTGGTGTTAATTGTTTTAGGTATTATACACTACTTATTGTTATTACATATCTAAGTTTTCACATTGAAAAACAAATTTTCATATTATAATAGAACCCAAATATATATTTTAAAAAAAATTCTTCAAAAAAATATATAAAAATAGTCAAAATATTTGTTTACACTTGAATTCATATGTTCATGAAGAAAACAATTGGAAAATTCTTAAAGTTTTGAATTGTTTTTTGTGTCCTTTTTAAACATTTCAACTCACAAATTTTAAAAATACTACATATGTAAATTGTTTGTTATCAATTGCCAAAAATTTATGTGAATTATTTTCAACAAATAGAGAAATTATTTTAATAATCTAATGTATTATCATTGTCAAATGTGAAGTCAGTAAAAATGATTATATATTATTTATAAATTTTATGTTATTTTATTTGGTATGTTTACAAATTTCACATAAAAAATAATATTATTTTTGGTGCTTTTATATATATTTAAAAAATTTAGTTACTTATATATAAAAAATAAAACTTTTAAATAATTAAATTAAAAAATTTTATGCCCGCACGCATGTGCGGGAGAGTCATATAGTTGTGTATTATTTTAAGTGATTTTTTAGAAATCTAAAATTGAATAACACTATATTTCATAAGTGATTTAAAAATCATCAGTTGAATAACAGTTGATTTTAAAAAAATCCCCAAAAACACCTAAAATTTGGGTTTGAATACACCCCCTAATCTAATGTTTAAATGTGGCTATTTATATTTGATCAAAGTTAGCAAATTCTATATACACAGATACGCTACAAATCATAATTGGAAAGCACAAATTTCACAGATTCTCAAATATTCTCAATTGTCAATTTCAAAACAGTTCCAAGACCCTTGATACATTTTTAACAACGCTAAATCCATAATGTTGTTTTATTTCTGGATGAAAATGAGGAGTAACGGTCGAGGTTTGCTGTTCGATGGGACTGTGAAGATGGTGATGACACTTTTGAGGATCACTCCAAGTCTATGAAAATCCAAGTATTCACAAGAATTGACCAGTTTTGTAATATACACACATCAATCAATCTCTCTAAAGCTAAATTGTAGATTTGGGATGTTAGATTTCTCCAAAATGATGATGCCGACACCTTATTGGAAACGAGGTTTAGGATGACTTAATGTAGTTTTTTTTTTTTGTCAATATTGGATCGACTAGACCCGATCCATAGCCTAAAACCCATCATTAAAATCTTTTTTTTTAAGCTACCATAATGCAGCGGGTAGGAATCGAACCCTGATGCCAAATCATTAGCTGGATCATCCTAACCACCAGACTGAGAGCAACTCAGCGACTTAATGTAGTTTAAACTTTCTATTCTATAATAGTTTATAACTTTGATACAATTATGTGTTCAAAAACCATAAAATATCTAAAAGAAAATTTATTACAAGTTTTAATTTTTCAAGATTTATAGGAACTTAAATTTATGTTAGTCACATCTAATTCTTCAACTCGCATGATACAAATAGTAAACCATTTGGAATATAAACATTAAATAAAAATAAATAAAAAAACCAATCGTGAGTAATTAACAAAAGGAAATGACCAAGTCTTATAAACTCAGACCACTCACAAGTTTCAAAGACCAAATCATACAAAATTCATTAAATTCTACTAAGTCCCTCCTTGGAAGAGTTTCTCTTTGATGTGGAAGGTTAACTGAAAAGATCGATTAAGAATAAACTTCATTGATTTCATTATGAAGAAAGGTAGAAAACAGTGTTCTTATAACAAACAGAGAAGTAAACCAGACTTGATTCATAACATTGAACCATACTAAACCGAAAACTGAATTTTGGTATACTCTAATATTTACACTCCTTTGCTTCTCATCCAGGGCAAGCACCAATCTTCGTTCTAAGATATCTTCAATGTTTTCTTGTCAAGTAAAAGTTTGTTCAGTGTTAGCTTGTAGAGAAAGTAACCTATCAAATTTTAATGTAATCTTTTTTGTCAACAAATTTCCAGTGTAATTTGTTTATCTTGTAGGCTAAATTTGTCAATGATTATTTATATCATCTAGTATACGTAATTGAAGTAGAATACCAACCTCTCATTTACTAAGGGAGCAAACACTTGAATTGCCTTAATTACTTGTCCCATAGAACCTACTTCGTGTCCTCCATACATCCCCACATTTAAGTTTATATGTCGTACTAAACAATTCATACCTAATGAATAATCAATTAATGTTTGCGTTATAAAACAAAAAGCCCACACATATAATGCGAGTCCAAACCTAACTTTCCATCCTAATCCAGTCATCATCACCATAAAAATGAGTCATAATATATTAATTGTTAATAGATACAATAACTCCATCACATATTTTATCAATTACTTACACAAAAGCATCACGAAGTTTCCTTGTAACCATACTATATATTGTTATACATCACATTCAAAGCTACATAAATGTATACTCAACGGTTACGATCATAAATGCAAAATATCAAGCTATCTTCATATTCACATACGTCCAAAATTAACATTATTTATTTCCAATATCTTTATTTAACAAAATAAAGGAAAAAAAGAGACTCTCTAATTATCTAAACATATGTTTACATGCATATGTATTAACTTATATAAAATATACGTACGACTTATAAGATTAGATTTAAGGAAATTAAAAGACTCAAGCACATGAAATACCAACGACTCGACTCGCCGAGAATCTCTCGGACACGGTTTTCCTAACAAGAGAGTTGATCTCTGATGGTCCCACTTCCTTCTCCGTTGACTCTGGAATAGTTGTCAACGATCCCGATTTGTCATAGACCACGTAATACCGATCTTTATCTCCGCCTCCGCCGCGACCTATCGACTTGTACACCGGAGAAGAAGGAGTGCTCAAGCTTTGATGCTGTTTTGGTCTGAAGACTGACTTTAAGAATCTATGAAGAGAACGAGAGATCTTGTTGGAGTGTTTCTTTGCACTTGAAGAGGAAGAAGTTGTCGGTGGAGGAGGAAGAGGAGGAGTCTCCGGTGAGTTAAGCGGAGGGAGACGGCGGTCAGGGAGGTGAGACATGGACATAGTTCTGGCGGAGGAAGCAATAGCTGAGTCGAGTTGGCGTTTGAATGAGTTGAGCTCGAACGAGTCGTAAAGAGTACTGCCACAATCCCAAACGAGTGAAGTCGTCTTCTTATGCTTCATGTTTGAAATATTCTTATTCTCCTCTTCCTTTTTGGGTGGACTCTTTTCATTTTTATCTGCAAAATTTGTGAACCCCTAAATTAATTGCTTATACGTACTAACATCGACACTTTATTATATAGCTAAATCTGTACTAGTAATATATAGTATAGCTAAATTAATAAAATGATTCTTTATGTGAATTATATGTTATTTCTAATATAAAATATTGCTAATATTTATTAAATATATGTAAAACAAATTAAATATATAACGTAGTTCTCATCTAAAAATAAATCGAGAAACGATTAATAAAAGAAGAAAACTTACCAGTTTCTAAGTTTTTCAGAATCTCAAGTGATGATGATGGTGAGGTTGAAGATGATGATGAGGATGATGTCGAGTGATGCTTGGAATCATCTTGTCTTAATTCACGATCTTTGTTTTGTCTGAAACTGTCGATGATCTTCATGGTTTGTTGTCCTTTTTGACTAATATCTTCATCTGCCTCTGGACCAATCGTGACACACTCTTTCATCATCTTCATCTCAACAACATCCTCCGATTTAGATGCAGTCATCGTAGACTCTTCGGCTTTTGGTTTGACTTTGATCTCCATCTTATTTCTATTTTCGTACCAAACACAAGAAAATCAACACAGCTCGATCTAATAGAAATATCTTTTTGTTTACCATAAAAAGCTATGGAAAATGGGAACCTGCAATTTGTAATCTTGCAGAAAGGTTGTTACGTATTGATGGGATATATATCTGTAAATATATAAAGAGAGAGAGAGGAGTGGGAACTTTGTGGTTTAATAATGAAAGGTGGTTCATGTCTTTATGTTATTGTACATATATAATCAAGATATTGTAATTAATGTGTATTAATCACATACCATATCCCACGATAATGACGCTCTTATTCATACAAAATTCTAAATTACTTTTATAAATTTTGTCAACACGCGCTCAACGCGCTTTTGGTGCGGGTGGTTTTAATATTGAACACACGTTGTTTTATCTGAACTAATCGAAGTGATTGTAATTTCGTGTGTCATAAATAAAGCTTCTTTATTCATGTTTTTGTTTTCGTTATTTAGACTAATTGAAAGACAAGTTTGACCTGAATTACTTGAATGAATGATTTTAAAATTGATTAAATGATCTCAAAAGATAATCATATTCATCATACCTGTAACTGTAAACGTGTCCGAGCTTGGCGGAATTTTCACGTGGATTTAATGCAATTTGACTATATATATACTTTATTATAAAGCAATAACCATACTTCCTCTTACACCGTTTAAAAAATCACTAAATTTTATATTTTATCTAAATAAAATATGTTTTATCACAAATTCCAAAATAATCTAATCAATCACAAATCAATCTGCAAAATTCAAAGAGTTAAAAACACTAAAAACATAATAAATTTTGCATAGAAATTATAAAACATCAACTAATATAAAACAAAAAAAAATTCTAAAACATTAAAAGGGAGTACTAATCTATATTTAATGCATGATCTGCTACGTGATTTTTCTCCAACTTCCTTTTAATTCCTTACTTATTTTATTGATAGTTTAATGTTCACCAAAACTAAAAAATCCATGAGAATCTTTACGTACATATAGTTCGAACTTTTATTTAAAGGGATTAAACCACGTTTCATGAATATATTTCTTATAATAAATTTGTCATTGCTAATTTGCCATTGTTTACAAGGATAAAACATTTGCTTTCTATTTGCATAATTGAACCAACAAATCTTAAAGTCTACAAACCCGAACCTAATTATGATTTGGTTTTCTATTTCATAAGAAAAATCTATTTTTAAAATCGGCTAAGTGTATATATACAGTTCAAAATGAAAGATTGAGAAGATTTGATGAGAATATTGAGCAGAAAATCGAACTAGAATGAAGAATAAAGAGAGCAGAAGATTGACAGCAAGAGAATGGAGAAAGGTTTTTTTCTTTCTCTTGCTTTTCAAAATTGATAGACACAGTAAATATATATACAAGTATAAAGAAAACTCTAGACTTTACATACACATACAATAAGATCTACACATATAACACTCCACACTACAAGAAGACAAATATTAATTACTCAAAGTGGTAATATTGACTTTGCTAGTTCCCTTCTCATCTTTTGACTCTTTCAATTGCCTTATAAGCGAGTGTAACATCATTCAGGTTCCTTGATTCACACTCTACCACTTCTTCATACTTCATATTTTGAGTTTAACACAAAATAATCTGAAATACCATCGAAACTATATACACCTTTAATGCCTAATATTTTTGTATAGAAATGACATTGAAAAGATATCTTTAGACAAAAAGCATGCATGTACAAGTACAATAAACCCCACAAACAAACAAAGTGGGTCTATATATGTATTAATGATACGATTGTGAGCATCTAATCAACAACTTCACTGCTAAATAACTTGAACTTATTAGCATCTAGAACAAGTTTCCTAACTGAAGAGAAAGCTCCCAAGAGTCCAGCACAAGTGAATACAACCATTATCGTCATGTTTATCCAATAAGTGATGCTTCGTTTTGTCGGCTTATATGTCATATTGTATAGAAGCATTGGCAACACAAAATCGAGTGGGATAAATCCAAACGCTCCAACCACTGCGTTTATATCACCAAAGAATGGTAACATTGCTGCCATGAATCCACAAAACGCCATATATAGCGTTCTTAGTATCAAACGCGGCACAAGGTTGCGTTTTGAGAATATCCCTTTTGTTGTATCTGCTGATTGCTTCTCCATGATCTCATACGCTACTTGAGAATACACCTACAAGTGAAACAGCCACAACAGGAATAAGCATTTATCATCTCTTGCTCTTCAAGCTACGCAATTGCTAGTTTAACTTACGAGGCCAATGGCGAAAAGCTGAAGAAGAACAAATATGACTGCAAGGCCAATGACTACGATTGGAGCCAGAGTTGGTCCCTCATCAGGCATTAGGTTCTTAAGTATATTCGAGTTTGAATTTCTACCAAAAACCCAATATCCTGAAATTGCAACCGAGTAAAAGGTGAAGAAGATCACACTATAACACAACAATAGTCCTTTCAACATCTTCCCTGTGGCTGGTGGAGCCAGAGTTGCCTGCATTTTTGTATATACAACACATATAAGTCGCAAAGCTTACACCAATGCAACATTTAAAGATCTTCCAACTTATGCACCTGTATTTCTGGTAGAATTCCATTTCCGAAAATTGCAGCTATGATCGAAATCGATGTGAAGGCACTAAAAACTTTCCCTGAATCCGAAGACTCTAGAGTATAGTCACGTTTAGGAGCCTTTTTAGACAAGCCTAAGGAACCAAAGCAAAGCAAATTAGTATTGATTTTGAACATTGGCTGCTAGTAATTTATATAAACATAGTACCTAAGTTGATACAAGCCCCGACAACGAGGATAGTATAGCCTAAGCTGAGAAGGAGAGACACAAAGTTAATGTGTCTAAGAGAGTGAAAACTTGGAAGCTGTGAGAGAATTATCATCACAGCTGTTACCATAGCAATGAACTCGTACAACTTCAAGGTTCCGTGTGGGAAAAGGCTTGAGTACATTATCTGACGAAGAAGATGAAAATTGTTTACGTATGATTTGTACATTTCTTTAGTGTCGTGTTTGGCAAGTAATATGAATTAAGGTTTCTTACATCAAGGCATTGGCCTGCGAGTAGAATGGCGCCAATACCGATTCCAGTGTTGATAGCTGTTTGAATGAAGATCACTACATAAAACATCCATCCAGATCCTGCACCACATTAAAATAACCGGTTCGATTTTCAAATCAACCGGTATAACGCGAACCAGTCAGCTACAATACTGAAATATGAGAATGAGAAGGTAATAAACCAATCCAGACGGTTCAACCAATCAATCCAAACCAAACCAAAACTCAATCAAAAACTTTCTCAAAAACCGATTGGTAAATTATCTTAAATCGAAATATGTTCAAACTGAAATCAAACCGAATTTAGTGCAACTAAACAGAATCTAACCAAAAAGAATTCGCATTTGTAGGTGAACCTAATAATTTAAAAATCCATATTGTGTAGTCAAATTTGAAAATATATTAGTCAATTGTCGATATATATTAATTATCGTTGACCATAGACCAAAGCAAATTTTTCAACAAAATCAAACCAAATGTTTGATATAACCAATTCAGTAAGGAATCACTAAACCAAAAATCCGGTTATCAATTAAGAGACTTGAGATAAAGCCAAAAAAGCGTGTGACGTGAATGATAACGAATCTAACAAGAAGTCAAATATTGAAGCTCGATCCAATAAATCCGGTTTACTCAAAATAACCAAAATTCAAAAAAAAAAAAAAAAAAA
>OVAX01004676.1:0-12102 GCA_900406405.1 Lepidium africanum | reverse complement strand
GATCTTATTATAATGCTAGTGTTGCATCGATATTCCTTGAATGCAACCCATATAAACTAAATTCAAAAATTAAGCATCAATGTTTCAATACATAATTGTAAGGTCATTAAAATCACTACAAGAGTTTTATTTTTCGAAAAACAATATTTTAAATCTTCATTAGTTTTTTTTACATAATATCTGAAATATATTATGCATTGGTATCACCATTCCAAATTCTTTGGTTTTCAAATGATAATTATAGTTTTTCTTACTTATTTTAGATGATAGAATGAATGACTTGATATTTCCAAATGATAATTATAGTTTTTTTTTACTTATTTTAGATGAGAGGACATTCATGGAACCCAATTCATATGAATTCATCAAAACTAAAAATAAATCAATAACTAAACTTCAAATTGTAAAGGAGATATAAATAAAATATAAAAATTTGATTATAAAGAAATGAATCTATTCATGAAAAGATGTAATAAAAACATAAGCTTAAATTGTGTTTATCCATTAGTAATGGACACCAACATAGAATCGATACTTTCATAAGTAAATGGTTACATTTAAAAGTCATATTTAAAGAAAATATTTTTTCATAACTGAAAACTTACAAATAAATAGGTGCCTCTGTAAAATTCCTTTTTGAATAATCTATTATTTAAAGGGATACATTCTGTAAAAATAGTTTTAAAAAGATAGAGTAGACACACTTGTTATAATATAGATTCATCAAAACCTAACACTAAATTGATAAGTAGACTTTGAATTCTAAAGGGGATATATAGATTTTAAAGCATGTGATCATAAAAAAATGTATCATTTCATGAAAAGATGTAATTAAAAAACACAATCTTAGATTGTAATTTTTTATAATAAGTAAATAATATAAGTAAAAGACACAACCGTAGGAGTTTTAAATGATATAACTGTAAATCACTTTTATTGAGATTTTTATTTTGTAACCCAATTTATATGAATTTATCAAAACTAAATCAATAACTAAATTTTAAATTTTTAAGGAGATATAAATAAATTTTAGAGATGTGATTATAAATAAATGAATCTATTCATTAAAAATGTAATGAAAAACATAAGCTTAAATTGTGTTTATCCATAATCAAAAGACACAAACTTAGAATCGATATTTTCATAAGTAAATAATTATATTTAAAAGTCATATTTAAAGGAAATATTTTTTCATGATTGAAAACCTACAAAAAAGAAGACGCCTCTGTAATGTTCTTTTTTAAAATCATTTATTATTTTGAAAGGAAAATTTCTGCAAAACAATTATAAAAAGGATATAGTAGCCACACTCGTTGTAATATGAATTCATCAAAACCTAAAACTAAATTGATAAGTAAATTTGAATTCTAAAAGAGATATAAATAGATTTAAAAAAGTGTGATCATAAAAAAATAAATCCCTTCATGAAAAGATGTAATGAAAAGACACAACCTTAAATTGTATTTTCTTATAATAAGTAAATAATATTAGTAAAAGTGACAACCGTAGAAGTTATAAATGAAAAGATACGAATGAAAAGATAAAATGGTATATAACCTTTATTGAGATTGTTATTTTGTAACCCAATTGATATGAATTCATTAAAACTAAAATTAAATCAATAACTAAAGTTTGAATTTTAAAGTAGATATAAATAAATTTAAAATTATATGATGATAAAGAAATGAATCTATTCATGAAAAGATGTGATGAAAAAACATAAGCTTAAATTGTGTTTATCCATTAGTAAAAGACACAAACATAGAATCGATACTTTCATAAATAAATAGTTACATTTAAAAGTCATATTTAAAGGAAATATTTTTTCATGATTGAAAACTTACAAATAAAATTCATTTTAAATTATTTATTGTTTAAAGGGATAAATTCTGTAAAATAATTTAAAAAGGATAGAGTAGCCACACTAGTTATAATATAAATACATCAAAACCAAAAACTAAATCGATAAGTAAAATTTGAATTCTATAGGGGATATAAATAGATTTTAAAAGGTGTGATTATAAAGAAATGTATCTTTTCATGAAAAGATGTAACCAAAAGACACAACCTTAAATTGTATTTTCTTATAATAAGTAAATAATATTAGTAAAAGATACAACCTTAGAATTTATAAATGAAAGGATACAAATGAAAAGATACAACCTTAGATCGTCTTTATTGACATTGTTATTTTGTAACCCAATTGATATGAATTCATTAAAACTAAAACTAAATCAATAACTAAACTTTAAATTTTAAAGATTCTTTCTATAGGAACAAAAAGGTGTGATTGAAATGATTTTATAAAAAGTCACAACTATAATATGTACATGAATAGACACAACTGAAACGACATAACTGTATTGTTATTACATATAGTTGTGAAAATAGGTTTTGAAAGTAGATAAAAATATACACAAAAGAAGTGTGATTGAAGAGATGTTATAAAAAGTCACAACTGTATAATGTAAATCTTACATGAATAGACACAACTAAAAAGACATAACCGCAATTCGCTTTTATTAAGATTGTTAGAAAATAGGTTTCGAATGTGAATATAAATAGGCACAATAAGTTGTGATTGAAGAGATGTTATGAAAAGTCACAATCAATCCTATTTAATCCCCAATCATTGGTTTCTAAATCCCTAGAATCCCTAAACCTGACAAAAGATCAACTTAGACATAATAGATATAGAAACAAAAATCATGGTAGAAGAAAACATGAAATTGCAATAGAAATACAAAAAGGGTTCATAAATTCTTCTCAAGGTATGGAGAAATTCTTCTCCCTGCTTAGAAAAGTTAAAACTGCTGTAAAAAGATCTCTCAAGTCTGCTCTCTCTACAACGAAAATAAGAAAAAGAGTATTTATATGGTCTATAACTCGCAGGTACAAAACACGAAAATTAGCTTACCTCTCGTAGCTTCGTTGCTCGATCGATCAGTTATGAGCGGTCGATCTCCCACATAGCTTGGTCGATCATAAGGTCAAGCGCTGCTTCTGGTGTAGATGTGATCGATCGATCATGAGATGTGAGGTCGATCAACAGGTCGAGCGCTGCTTTGGCTGAAGAGAGTGATCGATCGAGCAAGGGGTTGCTCGATTGATAATTACTCTTTTGCTGAAAATCCAGAAAATGCTCCAAATCCTTCCAAACGAAACTCCACGGGTGTAATCCAAATTCTTCTCGTTTTCCAACTGAAAGGACTCTAAAATGCAGACAAAGACTATGAAAACAAACGAATTAATGAGCTCAAAACCGATAAAAATCGAGGTATATCAGCTCATTATAGGTAGCATGGAATAGAGAGTAAATGCTCAAGTGCAAGAGGGAGATGCAGATCCAAGCTAAGGACTCTTGGGTGTCGAAAAATATCCTCAACCGTAGGCCAATGATCCGTGAGCTTATTAGTAATGAGCTTGGTAATGGTGAGAACACAAGTTTCCGGTATGATCATTGTACCATTCTCGGTCCATAAATCAACATTATGGGTGAGAGAGGAGCTTTGGAGCTGGGAATTTTAAAGTCTTCCATTGTCTACCAAGCTACTGCAACATCGATATGGGCTCTCAGACCTGCAAGATTGGATTATGCGACGCTGATCCAGGCTCACCTTTCAACTATATCTCTTCCTCTTATCGCTAGGGATACAGATGGTTTTTCCTTATCAATTGCAGGAAACACTCTTACAACCTTCTCGGCTGCAAAATTATGGGAGTTTCATCATCCTAGAGCGGCTTCAACTAGATCGTATGGTGCTGTTTGGTTCAAGGAAGCACCATCGAGACATGCTTTTATGATGTGGGTAACTAATCTTGATAGGCTTCCCACAAAAAGTAGACTGTTGCTTGGCTAATCAATGTTCCGCATACATGTTGTCTATGTAGCAACTACGAAGAAACACATGATCACCTATTTCTTCGATGCTCATAGAGTGACTCGGTCTGGAATCTTATCCATGCTCGACTCAGATTGCATCATTACTCATTCCATTCTTGGAATGCGTTCATGCTCTGGCCTCGTTTGCCAAGTAAACCGGTTCCGAGGTTACTTCTCCGACTGCTAGCTCAAGCTACGACTTAGCTTTTGTGGAAAAAAGGAACGCGAGGGTTCACACACAATAATCAACTCCGACTGAAGTGGTGTTCAGGCAGTTTGATCATCTCTTACGGGACACAATTCTGGCCAAGAGACACCTCAAAGGCTTCTCTAATCTGATGGAGCATTAACTCCCTAACTAATTACTAACGTTGTTAGACTCTTTTATGTAGCTACTCTGTTTTTATTTGTTTTCGGCAAAGTGGCTATGTGCATAAACTGTAAAGTTCCTTCTATGTAATGAAATTCACATCTTATCAAAAAAGAAAAAAAGCTTCCACTCATCTTCTGTATTGGCAACTTATACCTGGCCCTTTCCTTCCATTTCTTGATTATTCTCAGCTTTCTGCAATTTTTTCTTCTTCTGTATTTTTGACCGAGAAAAATACTCAGCTCCATTGTTTTCATTCTAGAGATTTTGAATTGTGGTCCCTCATTTGTTATCTACTAAACGTGGCAGAAATCGTTTGGTTTCTTTTTTGGGTTCTTGTCTTTAGTAAGTACTTTAACATTATAATTTTGATTCTCCCTACTTTGAAACCTTCTCCTATCTAGTGATCGTCCTTTTTTCAGCTCTATATGCAAGTTCACATGCACCATTGTGCATGGTTCTCACATCGAAAATCGGACCCTGACGGTGATGGACCATTGTGCATGGTTCTCAGTTTCTCATATCGAAAATTGGACCCTGACGATGATGGACCATTGTGCTTGGTCTTATATATAAAGCCAACCTATCACGGGAATAATAGAACGGGTCGTAAAGAACAAGGCAAGAAATATTTTTAGCTGCTAAATTATGGGAGTAATCTTTTATTTTAACTGCATGCCCACACTTGGTTTTAAATTTAACAGCAAAAACTTCCTTTAAATACGAATACAGTGTGTTTGCTCTCTACAACCCTAACTCAAACAACAAAAGAAAAAAGTAAAAGAACACCAAACCCCCAAAAGACTACGTAATCACAATGACATCACCATTCACATTGGTCTCCTTTTTTATCACTCTCCTGTTGGCGTCAGCTGTCTGCATCCAAGGAGTATTGGTGAATGACACCGACGGAAATCCAGTTACGACCCATGACCAATACTTTATCCTGCCGGTTAACAATGGAGTTGGTCTTTTCCCCTTCCCTACATTATATATATGTCCATTTCGCATTGCCCTCCTTCCGTCTGTTACAGGCCCACCAGTTAGCTTCTCGTTTATACCGCCTTGGATAAAGAAAACCATCGTGGATACATATTCCCCAATAACCATCGAGTATAAGCCCCAGTTTTGGCCGATCTGCACCAATTCTACCAAGTTTTGGACTGTTGATGTTTCCCCATCAGCAGCTTCCGAGGAACCTGCGATTCTCGTCAGTGGTCATCCGACAAGAACAAATAGCTGGTTTCAGATTAGGACAGCCGGAGCAAACACTTACGAGTTGGCCACCAAAAGCGGAACCGTCGGAACCATCCCAACGTATTTGTGGGTGATTCCACCACGACTAGTTCTCACCAATGATACGGCTAGGACTTTATTCGTCAAATTCAAGAAGCTTGACGCTGCTACGACGGCTACTTACTGAGTTTACTTTTCGGGTTGAGAAGTTAGCTCTACAAATGTTGCCCTTCTACTAATCAACTAGTAAGAATCATGTAATGTAAAGCTTGAGACTCGTCGTCGTTGGCCAATAATAATGAGTTGAGAGTACCTTCTCGGCTTTCCATAACTAAAAGTAATAATATTTGTTTTCTTTGCACTTTATTATGACACCGGTCGGGCTTGTCATTAGCCTTTGAAGAAATTAAGTGTCATATATATGGAGAACGAAAATTATCATATAGAAATCAATTACATGTTTTACAGATAAAATCTTGTCAGACCGTTATTCATTTGCTTGTAAGAGAAATAATGTTGAGGAATCATTTGTGTTCAACTGTTCATGGTTCAATAAGTTGTTTCAAATTAACAATTCTTGTCGATAATGCTTTATTTGCACCAACAAATGACAATATTTTGTAACAATGGAATGCAACAAAAAGTAGCCATTAAATAAAATTTCACTAAAATAGAAGCAAAGAACTCTTCGTAATTTTTTTTTTAGACTTCATTATTTATTTGCAGACTTCGTTTTCCATTATCGCAGTTTATTTTCTCGTTTTGTAGACTTCGTTTTATTTTTTGTAAACTTCATTTTCCATTTTTTTGCAGACTTCATTTTGTTTTTGAAGACTTCATTTTTATTTTTGTAGACTTCTTTTTATTTTTTGTAGATTTCTTTTTATTTTTGTAGACTTCTATTTATTTTTTGTAGACTTCTTTCTATTTTCTGTAGACTTCACTTTATTTTTTGTAGACTTCATTTTATTTTTTGTGGACTGTATTTTATTTTTTGTAGAATTCTTTTTATTTTTTGTAGATTTCTTTTTATTTTTTTGTAGACTTCTTTTTTTCTTTTTCAAGACTTCATTGCTTATTTGCAGACTTCGTTTTTTGTATTTTTTTCAGATTTATCTTCACTAATGGAGGAGCCTGTAATCGATGAGCCAGTGCTTGTGTTTCCACTAAGGTTATACATGAAGGATAATGAGCCTATGGCAGATAAAAGTATAAGCTACTACAGTGGAGATCCGAGTAAGTTATTGAACGCATTATCCGAAGTCCTACACCAAGAAGAATGGGATGTGCTACTCAATTGCCGTCTGGGTGTGTTCTTGAAGTTTCATGCAATGGATTTTGGGTGGGCTTCGAGACTGGAGCACTATCTGCTTACATTGCAGTTCCAATGTAATAAAAAATACGAGATATGGTGTTTGATTGGTGTCCAACCCATTCGGTTTTCTCTGCATGAGTTTGAGCGTATCACCGAACACAACTATGAGTGGGTTGAGGATTTGGATAACCCAGAATGTGCAGAGACAGAGGAGATGGCAACATTTTGGGAGCTTCTTGGAGTGCCTATAGATATGGGACCAAGTGTGGATGCTCTTCTTGCTGCTTATGGGGTATGTCAGGCATTGACTCGAGAGAATCGGATAAGGTTAGGTTATCTTGCCATATTTGCTATCTTCATTGTGGGAAGGAGGCCGTCAAAACGTACTCCGGTCAATCTCGCTAGACTAGTCATGGACTTGAAGGCTTTTAATGATTATTCATGGGGAAGAGTTGCATTCATGAATTTGATAGAGTCTGTCAAGCAAATTTCACTTGAATCTTCTGCATATTACATAAAAGGATTTGTCCAAGTCCTTCAATGTTGGGCTTACTTTGCGCTTCTAGATTTTGGGTCTGAGTTTTGAGATCCTATAGTATGTAAACCAACTCCATTCTTGTTGGCTTATGGAGGATCAAAGTATCACAAGAATTCTTTAGAAAACTTGAAGAAACAGGTAATTTGTGGTGGTTTTTCTGTGATTTATATAATGTTTTTTTGCAGTTCTTTGTATGATTTGTATTTGACATGATGTATATTTGTTTTGTTTTTGTAGAAAAATGTGACCCAGCTGCGTTGTATGCAAGGATTTTGATGAAATGGTTGACCTTTGGGATGATGATGAAGCAGATCCCAGAGTTGACAACACCATTAAGGCTCTCTTAGGCATATTTCCTCCAAAACCGTGGAAATGGAATATCTCTCACCTGAAGACAAAACTTTCTATTGGCTTATTTCTTGCATCCTTATATTTTTGTCAGATGCAAGACTTGGACTTACCTATCTTGTTTAGGTGATAGGCTTGGTGATAGATTAGGTAGCTATAATTTGTTGTAATCTATCACAGTTTTTGTTATTATCGGGTATGTAACTACTACTGGTATACTAATTTATCGCAGAATTCAATTTCAGACTTTTGTAGTAGGTGCATAATCCGAAATGTAGACTTCCATTGTAGACGCGTAATCTGAATTGTAGACTTCCATTATAATCTTCATAAAATGGTAACACCAGCTAAATAGAGATTTGTTTTACAAGCAGAGAAAGACTTGTCTACACATTCCTAATTTCAACTCAAGCAATTATTGGAATTTCAAATAAAACAATATAACAGAGAGTTCGAATTAAAAAGATAATTGCAGACTTCCGATGTTTACTCAACACATGTATTCTCTAATCATCGCCAAATTTGAATGCCTAAAATTAAAAACAGACACCAGCTGAAGAAGAGAAATTGGTTTTATAAGCAGATAAAAGCTTGTCTATTTAAAACTTAGTTTAACTTACACAATTTGCTCAACATGACCCGGTTGTCTGCACTTTGAACAACTATATTACTTGGGAGCTCTCTGTGGTTTCACATGTCTCATCATTGCAATTTCGAGCCAACTCTGCCACCTAGATTTTTTCCTCCTACCATGAAGAATATTCACAACTGGAGGAAGCCATTGCTCCAACCTTGTAGATTTTCCATAGTCACTTTTAGGAAAAATATTGTGTGAGTCTGATGCATGTAAATAGTCCTTTCTATAGGTTGGGCAAACAAGTATAGACACATGCACCTCAGCCTCAGATGCAGATGCAGTGACATAAGAACAAGGTATCATCTCAATCTGAAACACACCACATTCACACTTTTGTTGTTTAAGATCAACTAAACAATTTCGTTTCTCTCCCTTCACATAAAATTTACAAGTATTTATGCATTCGACAACCATATTTTTTGCATAATGTCCTCGTATCGCCAACAATTATTCAACTCCTCAACTATGGCAGGTTGTGAGACTTAATGCATCTTCTCGCCTTTTATAAAACCACATTCCTAGTTTCTCTCGTATAAACTCCAAAAGGAATGTTATAGGAAATATTCTTGCTAACTTAAATGCGGCATTTAGAGATTCTGCGATATTGCTCGTCTGAATGTTGTATCTATTACCTGGGAAGTGAAAGTATGACCACAACTTTGGGTATGCCTATTCTACATATGTTTCAAGCCCATAATTTATATGTTGTAACTCCTCCATATATTGGTTGAAACCCTGAACTGTATATGCGTATATCGCACCCCTCACCAAGTACATGAGATGTTTCCCCTTAAATTTGGTCATGATGTTAGTCTGAAGATGATAATAACATATCCCTATTGTTGCCCAAGGCAAAACCGTGCTACATGCATTTTTTATTGATGTGTGCCTATCGAAAACTATCACCATAGGATATTCATCAGAAAAACCGCTGCTCAATTTGGTGAAAAACCATTCCCATGTAGCATCATTCTCACAATCCACAATCCCAAATGCTAAAGGAAAACACTGATTTATGTATATTGTGTTGGATCTTCCTTCTTCACCAACATATAACTTGTTTCCCCTATATCATCTTCGTCTTCATCTTCTAGTTTCCCATATTTAGTGTAATCTTCACCGTCCGTATATACTTCCATTTCACCATCAGAATTATATTGAAGTTCGTCCACATCTTTAACGTTATCTTCCTCAAATAGCTCGTCTTTTACAACATCTTCATCACCTAACTCATCTTCATATAATTCAGTGTTTTCATCAACATTATCCTTGAATCGACTTGATACACATAGACATACGACATATGATTTGCATAACTCAATCATGCTCTGAACTTGTCTATCATTGGTGATATGCATCGGGAGAGTATCTAAGCCCATTTGTTGCAACATTGAATCTGGTAGAGAATAAGCTAAATCCATAAACTTCGTTTTCTTGTCCAGATTATAATCAACTTGCACCATCTCAACAAGTTCACCATGTGTACAACCATCATTCAAGAAGAACATTCTCCCTCTTTTATGATTGTCCACCACAAAATGCATAGACATGTCTTTCATAACCAATTCCCCATAAACAACAGGTACTCAAATCATTTCCTAAAAATAAAACATATATAAACCACACTAGGAAACAATAACAAACGTTAGCAGATTCTTGGAAGTCTAGCGGAGAAATCTGCAAATGAAGTCTACTTTTAATGAATATACTACCTAAATAATTTCAAAAATTTATTCAACAATAATTATAACACATAAACATGTTAAAAATTTACAAAATCAAAAACAATAGCTAACACACATATTAAAAATACAAAAAAAACGATTATTAAAGATGTTTAAATAGATTTTTTTAAAAGTTTCTTTACGAAGACTACATTTGCAGTTTACATTCGTAGACTGCACGTGAAGTTTGCATTTAGGTTAATTTTGTATTTGACTATATCTTGACTTTATAGGCGTAAACTTCATGTGCAGTCTGTAAATAAAATATGTTAGTTTTGCAATTGATCAGACTTCGTTGCAGACTTCAATGGAAGTCTACAACTCTCCAGAAGAAAAGTAGACTTCAAATGAAGTTTACAGAACAAATGCAAACTTCCTATAAAGTTTACATTTTTAAAAAAAGTTAGTTCAGCAATGGACTAAATTTGACTTTCGTAATGAAGTCTATATGTCACATGTAGACTTCACACGGAGACTTCCGAAGAAGTCTTCGACCATGCAGACATCATAAGAAGTCTACATGTGAAGTCTGCATTTGATGTGTAGACTTTGTTACGAAAGTCAAATGAAGTGAATTGCTGAAGTAACCTCTAGTTCATATTGTAGAGTCCATAGAAGTCTGCTTTTTTTGTTGTAGACTTCAATTGAAATCTACTAATAAAGTCAAATTTTTTGTCAAATGCAAAAGTAACCCGTATTTTTGTAGAATTCATATGAAGTCTACAAAAACAATTTATTTTATTCAAAGATGAAAGTGCAGACTTCACATGCAGTCTACTATCCGAACCCAGAAAATTGGTCAATTGCATATGTAACCTCTGTGTTGTCTTCTAAACTGCATTTGAATTCTACTTTGTGAGTAGATTTCAAATGAAGTCTACTTTGAGAGTAGACTTCAAATGAAGTCTACTCTCTGTATTTTTCGAAATCTGAAGAAAAATTGATAAATCTTAGTTTATAATATGTTTACCGTATTTTAATGGCAAGAGTGATGAAATTAGCTTAAATATGCTCTTTAAGCATCCAAAAGCACTGAAATCTTTAAGATCTAAGAATTTATAAAAATTGAAAATGATAATTGGAGAATTTTATGGAGAGAAATGTAGATAGAATGAAAGATGTTGATGTGAGAAATGAAATGAGGAGAGAACAAACTAGTGCTATGTGAAAAAGTAGGTAGTTGGAGAGCTTGAAGTTTGTTGTTAGTGGTGATTAATGGTGGTTGAGACAATTTAAAAAGATGGTAATTTCTAAATTACTTGAGATTTTCATGTTTATTTGGGTCTTTTTCTGTTTTTATGGAATTTCATATAAAAAACAAAAAAACAATAATGGTATTACTGTAAATATTAAATCTCTTAAGGGTAAATGAAACAAAGATTTGGAGAGAGAAAAATACGGGTTAGTTTTTCAATTGACCAAAGTCAATGGGTCATTTGAAAAACTAACGCTTGAAAAATTGCAATTTTAACATTTTCAACCAATTTAGAGTTAAATATTTAATTAAAAATTGTTATGCACTAAATTAAATACTTTATAAATATACGAAATTGAGATATTATCCAGCAAATTGTAATTTTCTACTAGTTTTTAAAAAAAACTAAATTGGCAATTTATAAAACCAATAAAATTAAATAGAGTTGAACAAAAAATACTATATATTTCTTTAAAATAAGTTAAATTGCGATATATTACTCTTATTACTAAAATATATAGTTCCAACTTGTATCCATATAAGTAATTTAGAACTCAAAATATTTTAGAGAGTAAACTACTATAAAGTTATAATATTACTATATTATAAAAAATAATGTCATAATAGATATATAAAATTAGTTAAACATTAAGAGTTGACTAAAATTGGTTAAAACATATATTTAATTGTACCAATGTTGGTTATCTAAGTTTATATATGAAGAGTTGTTATATTTGAGTGTATTGTTGCAAACATACAATTATAAAAAGAATCACAACAGTCAGTTTTAGAAGTCACAACTATTGATGATTATAAAAAGGCTCTGTTTTCTAAATCAGAAAAATTGAGAGAACAT